>NDXB01009675.1:8345-35039 GCA_002631895.1 Agapornis roseicollis
AAAAAAAAAAAAAAAAAGAAAACCCAACCTAGAACAAAATCTGCATTGCACAGATTATGTAAGAGGAGAATGAAAATGGGCACCAGACTTATTGTGATCCTAACTCTTAATTAGATTTTACAGATATTGTTTCAACACACTAAATATAGATACTCAAGAAAAATGTCAAAAATGTCATTTATTACTTCTACAGTAGGAATTAAAATTTTCTAGATCAAGAAAGTGGGTAATATGGAGAATTTCACTTTAATCCTTTTATTCTTCTCTTTCAACAAAGCTATTAGCTAGCATAAAGTTCTTACGCATATGACACTTATGACACTAGCACAGTAATCTGTAATAACATTTCCACAGCTGGTGTTATTTTTTTAGTTTTTTGTTTTGTTTTTAACTGTTAGGGGAAAATATTCTTGATTTGAGTGAATGTTAAAAATATCTGTCAGTGAAAATGTTTGCATACTTTGAAAGCAGATAATACTCATCCTGAATTTTCACATATGAACAGATCTGTTGTTTTAGCACAAAAAAGTTCATTCTGACAGGAATGTCCTGTAACCTGTTCACAATAATTTTTATAGCAAAGATGTCCAACTGTAGGGTATGGACTTCATCAAAGCTGGTAGATGTGATATGTACTGCTCCCACCTACACTGTGGCATCATGGCAGTGGCCATGTCATGTGGGACACCTTCACAGGCAAGTGGGTTAAAAAGTTCGACATAACTGCATTTTTTCCCTAAGAAGATATGATAAATAAAGGGTTGCTTTTATTTCTGAAAGTACTAAATTTTTGAATTTTCTTTAGGAAATTGGTACAGTTTCTTATCTTGGTAGGCAGGATATAATTAGTAGAGATTTTCTATCAGTACATTTTCTTCTTTTCCACAATATTATTTCCATTTGTGCACAACTGGCAAACTATTACAAAACTATGAATGTTCACGAGGGTTGATATATGTTTTATGTGAGCATTAATTATATGAAATGCAGTTTAATATGTTCATTAAATATAGGAAAACTTTTAACATTAGATATGGTGCGAAGCAGTTGAAAGTTACTTTTTATTAAAGATGCTGCTAAGAATTTTCCAATTAAATATTTCAATACGTACAAAACATCACTGGCCCAATTACTAAAGCTACAGTACTGAAGAAGACTGTGCCATAATTGCCAAAGGCATTATTTAAAGCACCTGCAAAATGTGATTAGAAAGGTAGCTGGAGCTGAATAAGGTCAAGTTATATTGGCTGTTAGGTTCTGCGGCACCACTCCTAAGCTATTCAGGGAGAAAAATAATAACTTCTGATGCTTTGGTAACTGCGCATTGTTTTCATTACTGGTATCTAAATTCAGAAATATAATACATTTCCAGTGATTCAGACTGTTGTCATTGTTATATACTACTTGAATATTTGCAATTTGAAACGAGTATTATATATTTTCAGTCAACATAATGGAGTTGTATGAAGACAAGTTAGAAAGTTGGCAGGTAATAACAATTTGCCCCCTTTTGCATGAATAGAGTACTGCATCTGCCAAGACTTCAAAAGTGTTTTCTGTCTCTCATATGGATAAAACCCGAGCCTCACTGGTTTAGGAGGTGCTCATCTTTGCAGGGTGATTGAAATACTTTGGTAGCAGCTGTTGCAAGCTGTGCTTTCATATTGCTAAACCCAGGATTTGTTTTGTTTTGGTTTGGTTTTGTTTTTGAAGATTTCTTTTGCTACCTTAGGGCTCTTAAGCTTTTATTCTTTTCCGCTTAACATTTGTAAACTAATGAAAATTATTTTTTTTTTCCAGCATCATTTGGTTTCTACTGAATTAATCAACTTGTCTCTTTCATTTAGTTAAATGAAATTTTTGCATATCAAGTGAACTATCTTGGCTGCCTTTTACTTATATTTCCTGGCAGTGGTACTTGCTCAGCTCCTCTAATTCAGTTATATGTGTTCTTTCTATGCATAGTTTTGATTTTATTTATCTTCGATTATTGATCTGTAGGTTATCCTCTTATCCACTTGCCTGAATTTAGAAATGGCTGAAACTTATAACCTTACTGTTTAACACTTAGTTGACTGGTTCTCCACAATAAAAATTAATTGGAATTAATTTGGATAATGTAGGGATCACCTGAAGAAACAGTATAAACTAGTTTTTCTATCATGGTGATTAGATTGAACCAAGGCTTTATTTTCTGTCTAACTGGAGGAACAGATCTTAATTTTCCGTAATTACATCTTGATCAGGATGTGGGCTTGGATTTGTGACTTCAAGGCAACAGGAGTCTTTGAAAGCAGAAACAAGGAGGTTATTCTTCCCCCGTACTCAGCGCTGATGAGGCCGCACCTTGAGTACTGTGTCCAGTTCTGGGCATCCAAAGGAGGGCAACAAGGCTGGTGAGGAGCTTGGAGCACAAGCCCTATGAAGAGCAATTGAGAGAACTGGAGTTTTTTAGCCTGGAGAAAAGGAGACTCAGAGGTGACCTTATCACTCTCTACAACTTCTTGAAAGGAGGTTGTAGACAGGTGGGGGTTGGTCTCTTTCACCAGGCAGCACTGGACAAAACGAGAGGACACAGTCTCAAACTGCGTCAAGGAAGGTACAGGTTGGATATTAGGAAGAAGTTTTTCAGGGGAAGAATAATAAAATATTGTAACAGTCTGCCCAGAGAGATGGTGGAGTCACCATCCCTGGATGTGTTTAAAAAAAGACTGGATATAGAACTTGATGACATGGTTTAGTTGCGGTGTAGGGCATGGGTTGGACTTGATGATCTTGGAGGTCCCTTCCAACTTGGTGATTCTGTGTGTTTCTGTGCGTGAAAGCAGTATAAAAAAAAATAACAATTGTTTATTCTCTGTTCTGATACAGAAAAAGTCTTAAGTGCCTGTTCAAATGCGTAATATTTGTTGGCTGATATTCCAACTGTATGTAGACTGAAATTAAAAAAAAAATGTTGGAGTTGAAGGACAGACATCTTTTTGATTTGCCCAGGTTAGGGCTCACTTGCTCTATTTATCAGCATCAAGAGATCAAGTTCATTCAAGTCAGTTACATTGCTAATATTGCTAAACAGTTTCTAATTAAGTACTGATTTCCTTACTGATAGTTTACTATTTTATTCCATTTCAGGATATTATTTGTGTTGTCAAGGGAGTTAAAGATGTGCAGACATCTTAAGAATCTTTATTGTCAGTTATGTGCAGGATCCATGTCAAATGCTTCTATTTGTCCTAGATAATGTCCCAGTCAGTTTGGTCTTTTCAAGGTCTTTTAGAGTCTGTATTTCTGTGCAGATAATTTTATCAAAACTGTTTATATATGATTACATAGCATTAGTATATAGCTGGTTTATGTATGTTTGCCATTCTGTCCTGGGTTCAGCAGTAGCAGTCATTTTTCTCCTTAGCAGCTGGTGCAGTGCTGTGTTTTTGACAGGGAACAATGCTGATAACACCAATGTTTTTTCTTGCTGCTCAGTAATCAGGGAGGAGGGGAAGCTGGGAGGAAGCAGAGACAGGACACCTGACCCAAACTGGCCAAGGAAGTACTCCGTATCACAGCACATCATGCCCACTATATAAACTGGGGGCAGTTACCCAGAAGGGCTAGATCACTGCTAAGACAGGCTGGGTATCGGTTGGTGGGTGGTGAGCGATTGTATTCTCTTCTCTTGTTATTTCCCTTATCATTATTATTATTGGTGGTAGCAGCAGTGGTTTGTGTTATACCTTAGTTACTGGACTGTTCTTATCTCAGCCTGTGGGAGTTACATTCTTTCGATTCTCCTTCTCATCCTTCTGGGAGTGAAGGGGAGGAAGGGAAGGGGGGGGGGAAGTGAGAGAGCGGATGCGTGGTTCTGAGTTATGGCTGGGCTTAGACCACGACACATACATATAAATGATTACATCCACCAATAATACCTCTTTCCATGTTGCACCATTTGCTGTTTAATGTAATATTTAAAGATTGACATTAGACTTTCTCTTAAATAATGGAACTGCTTAAATATTTTCATTCAGCTACTTAATCTTCCCTCTCATCCTTATGTAGCACCCAATTTCTTCCACTTACGTTTGCTGAAAAGTCTTGTCCAAGATCTGTCTCAGTTTTTCCCCCTATAATCATTGTCAAGACTTCCAGTATAATAGATATGCATATATGCATAGGCATATATATATATGCATATGTAAAATACATATATAGACATAATATTGAAAATACCACAGTCCTCCAGGAAAAACAACCTTGCACATATTATGTAATGCATTGTAGTCATGATATTTTACATTGCAAAGCAATAGAAATATGCATTTCAAATTATTGATTATTAAATTAAATGTACATAGTTATGTTTGGAGTTTCCTAACTGTTAACTGTTCTGCTTTAAGCTCCTTGGATGCCTTAAAAAAGGACTACAACTAAATGGAAGACCAGTCTTTAAACTATTCCCATGTTACCCTCTTTTTCTGTTATGAAAAAAAAAAAATGTGTTACCCTTTCTCTGCACACTTTGTACTATATATAAAGCCTCAGCAGAAGCTGCTGGATGCCTTTGGGTCATGAGTTTCTCTGCTCCCCTTGAGTTTGAGCCAGGCCTTGTGAACTATAGGGCTATAGTTTTACCAGCCTATACTTTATAAATCTAATAAAGATACACTGACTAAAGCATAATAGTCTAAAGTAGTATGCTAACAGAATAGAATATTCAGTTTGACATTTTAATTTCACTCTATTCTAAATACTACTGTGCAATACAGTGTATATTTGTTGCATAAAAGAAAATAGCCTAAGTCCTTAAGGCAGTGTCATAATAACAAATTACCTATTTCATGAGAGGAGCTGCAAATAAAGCTGATTTATCTGCACTTGCATTTGAAATTTTCACACATCTTGGCAGATAGTCACACCTGAAGTTAGGTAAGGAGTTCTGGGTCATTCACTGAGGAGGAACTTATTTATTGCCACCTTGTGGGTACAGAAGCTTCTGCTTTTATTCATATTTTCCTTTATTGAACAGTATTCCATGACATGACAGTCATCAGTCTGTGCTGTTTATCTTAGATCCCACTCCAATGAATTGATATGCAGGAACACAGTCAATCCTACTTTAATAATTCAGAATTTCCACCCCTTCTCACCACTGTTACAAAGTTCCTTGCAGATGGAAATTTTCATTTACACCCTAGGGTCTTCTGGGAAAATTATTTTTCTCCCCCTCCAAAAATTTCTCAATTAGCAAAAATCAGCATCCTTTCTCAAAACACAGAATAAATTACTAGATAGTATGATGGTTTTTTCATTCTCCTCTCAAAACCGTTCAAGTTAATAAAAAATGCCTTTAAATTTTCTGTATTTTGATAAGCAGCTGGATCATCTTTTCCATCCAAGATGTGTTTTCAGTATGACAACTCACTTTCATTCATTTTCTTTTTGTTTGGCCTGAGCCAGAGTGCTAAAAGCAAAAATGATGGCTTCATTGCAGTTTAATTTTTTTCTCAATACTGAGTCAAAACTTAGAGACTTTAGGCAAGCCCATTCATCTACTTGAAGCAGAAGGACTTTTGCTTTCAGATGAAACAAACAATTGGTTCTTATTGCATGATTTGAATAACAAAACAGTGTTAAAAGACATTTATTTTGAGACAGCATAGCTGGCTTTGTCTTGCTGTCATTTTTCTACAGTATCCTCTGCGCTGTGCTTCAGAAGCACAACAGCACTTTTTGTCTTATGTAGCTCTTTATATATTAAATAATATCCACAGGAATTTTCCAGTAAGAATTTAGAAGTCTTTTTCTGCTTACATTCAAACTAGTTTCATTCTATAGATAAGGAAACACAGGAGATAAGATTTGTCAGGTTTCACTAAGGAAATTGGTAAATGAGTCCAGATTCAAACTGTAGTACTGTTAGATGATCCTTCAGAAAGTCAGAGGACTTAATTAGTAAGGCATACAAATAGTAAGTAAGGTATCTGTTTACATCTGATATATTCATAAAAAATATTTTGATTGTGAGTAACCCAAGCAAGAAGTAATATTCAGAGGGGAGAAAAGCAATAATTTTGCTGATTTGGCTATTACTGTTCCAAAGATGTAATTTCCTAATGCATTTAGACCAAAAATTATTTGTCATTCCAATACCTGTTACTGATACATCTGACATAAATGGAGATTTTACTGCATGCACTGTTATGAGTTACTGTATATGTGACTTAGGAGGTTGTTAAACTTTTACACATATTGCAAAATTCAGTTATTCAAAAATAGATGATAATGCACAATTCTAATGACGTTCTCAGTTTAAATCAGCAAGTTGCAGGCAGTTACAGCAAAACATTGCCTGCCACTGAAGCTGAGTTGAGATTAATATCTATGCTTCTTTTACTATGTAAAATGCCCAAACCAGCAATTGAGCACTGAAACCACAGTGGTTTTTTTCCAGCTCCCTTTTCAGAGACTGTCCTATACAACTTAAAGCTAATAAACAAACAAACAAACAAACAGATAAATAAATCTGCCTGCATATCATTGGGAAAAAAAACCCAAATAAACAAGACATAGTTAGTCTCGGGGCCTGTAAACTTACTATGAAGATGGTGAGTTTCACTGGATGTCTTTCATTCCACAAAATCAATAATGCCTGTATTTTTATTAGCTGCATTAAGTTAGCAAATTTATCCCCATAGAAAGAAGCTGTTTAAAAGGAAATTTCTCATTTCATATTGAGTTTATGGCTTATTTTCTGATTACTTTTTAACTCTCAGAAAGTAGTCAGGTAGATGGTAATGAGTATTTTTCTTGCTGTGTAGTGGATCTATGTCCTATGGACTTAGCTTCTGCTGTATGTTTCTGTGACTCAGAGGTGTATCTTAAAGAAACAAATGCTGAATATGCTCTTAGCAGCAAGTAAGTTTTCAAAGACTTTATATTGCCTTCTCTGAACTGACTAGAAAGCGTAGTTTGGATCTCTGGCTTAGTAATTGATGGACACTATTAGGTCTTCCCTTCAGGAGACTACATCAAAACTCCCCCCTCAAGCAGTATTCTGACACCTATGCTTTTATGTTTGAAGATCTTGCTAAACAACAAGTAACAAATTTCATGCTATTTCTTAAGATCTGTTGTCTGTCTCATACATTTTTGAAATGTTGGCAGTCTTTTGGAGATGGAGTTACTTTGAGCTAGAGCTCCTTCTGATTTTTTAAAATCTATTTCTCAGGGTCATGAACCCAGCTAGCTGGTGTTGGACAGGTTGAGTCAGGAAGTTATTTTTGTACAGTTACTAGTTTGTAATAAATTCTGGTCAAGAAATATCACTGTTTTTCTTAGTGATCAGTGAATTACAGCCACCTGCCACCTAAGATACGGTTGAATTATGTTTGCCTAAAGTTGGGCATTGTAGGAACATTAATTAGTAGATGAATGTCATCAGCTGGTTGGAAGGAGGTGAAGGACTAGAAGTTTTCCTGAGAAACCAACCATTATTTGCTATTTGTGTAAAAAGCTTGAAATTTACGCTAACTACTGCTGTTTGGTGTTCAGAGAGTGGGGCTAGCAAATACACTTCTTTTCAAACATAGCATTTTTTTTTTTGGCATTTTCCCAGTGGTTTTCAGATTTGGTGACTTTAGTTAGCGTAATGAGAGCTCTATGGCAGATGGTGCTCCATTTCTCCTTTGTTGTAATCAGGACATGAAAGTCTACCGAGACCAGGCCCCCCTGAATGTGTGTAAAAAAAACCCAAATCCAAACCAAACTATAAACTCAAACTTCCATCATATTCCATCATTCAAGAAATCTTGGAAACTGAAGATGGGCTTGTGCATCTGATTGTTGGTTTACCACAAACTTAACAGATTTTAAAGACTGTTACACAGGTTAATTTTGTTTATTAAACTTGTTTCCTAGCTAAATTTATGCCTTACTTGCTCAGACTTGTTGCCTGGTGCTTGTCCTGATCACCCAATCTAATCTTTGCTTTTCTAGACTTTGGCACAGTTCCTGGCTCTATTTTCTGCATAGACTTTTGCTTTGGTGTAATCAATTTCTTCCCCATTTCCTGACCTTATTTGCCCTGGCCATGGGGACCTTCTTCATCCCATCTCCATTTCTGATTCCATTTTGTCTGACCGTTTGCACCTTAATAGTATTAAATGTGTACATATGCCATTTAATAAGTAATTTATTCTGTACACTGTCTTTCTGCTTATCCTGTTAAAATATGATTGAAAAGATGAAATGATTAACAGATTTTAAAGCATGCAAACCTGTAATTTAATTTCTGTTTCAGCAGTTATTCATAACCTCACTCTATAAACAAGAAAAAGTCATGTGCCATAGGTAGTTTGGATCAGGTCATCCCTAATAAATGAGTGGCAGTGTTTTCTTTATATAGCTGTCACTCCTAAAAAAGGCTTTGTTAGGTGGTGTTCAGAATAAGGCTCAATGATTCATTGCCTCTCTAATAACTAAGTAGGAATTGTACCGCAGAAAGGAAAGGAAAATAAAAGAGGGAAGTAAATGAACAAATAAAATATACAAAAGCAAATGCATTGCTGTATGATCTCACCCCAACCCCAATATTCTCATGTAGGAAACTGAAGGTGTACTTATTCTGTGTGACTTCTGTCAAGACAGACCTCATATGAAGTGCCATGAATCTTAGATAATAAAGCCCTGGAATTTCCAAGAGCAAAGGGGGCCTAAGATTTAAAACTGGCAATTTAGGATGAAGTTTGATTCTTGTGTCAAAAGGGCAGTGAATCTGAAGTTGGAAAGCTCATCAAAGTCATCTAAATGACAGAGAATGGTGCCTGTGAAGCTTCCTTCTCATGACCCCCAAAAATGAGAAGCAGCAAGAGTAGTCTACTTTTAATGGATCTTCTAAGCTAACTCTTGGCAAAAAAATCTATTTTCATCAGCACAGCCTATAAGTGTACCTTGTATGTGGAATTCAGTGAGTTCACCATTGTGTGAAGAATAACTAGGATGCCCTTGCATATTAACCTAGCCCGTGACCTGGTAATTGCTTTTCTTTTCTATCTCTTTTGGA
Source organism: Agapornis roseicollis (assembly GCA_002631895.1). Lineage (NCBI taxonomy): Eukaryota > Metazoa > Chordata > Aves > Psittaciformes > Psittacidae > Agapornis > Agapornis roseicollis. Next base: position 17,401 of record NDXB01009675.1, read on the forward strand.
AATACAAATATTCACAGGTGCTAATGAACTCCATCTTTCAAATCTCAAAAGCAGCAAATGCCACATTTAATATTCTCATAAACTGTATCGTACAGGTAATGATACTCTTTCTTCTTACAGGAACTTCTTTGAGATTCGGATCAATTTTGTCTCCTTAAATGAAATTTAAAATGAAGGTTTCTAATGTTACAGTTGTTGAGAAGAACATGAAAATGTTCTTGTGAATGTGAAAATGTGAATTCTGTGTACACTAAGGGTGTGCAAGTGGAAAGGCTTACAGAATTTCAGACAATGCCAGTCGTTGTTAATGGGAAGGGGGAACTAACCTCATGGTTTCGATGGCCAGAATGGCAATATGCAGTACAAAGCTCTTAATGTGTAGTGTTATGTACTTGACATTCAGCCTTTATTTAGAAATGAGCACATTGGGGCAGGAATGTCATATTTGAGAACTTATCTTTTTATTCTTAAGATCCTAATACAGAAAGGGTTATCTGAATAGAATTTGATGCAATAAGGTAAGCAAAGTGATGTTAAGTTTTATATATATATCTAATGGAGGACTAAAGTGTTTAGAAGGCTACAAAGTACAGATTCATAAGAACAAAAATTAATACTTATTCACTACAGTGTCCTGTCATGATAACAACTTCAATTTTAGAACACCAGCCCACACAAAATCTTAAGTCAAAATACATTGTGTTGGGGGTTTTTTGTTATTATTTATTATGGAAACAAACCCAAGTATCTACTACTGTGGCATCAATTTGACCTGCAGAAATTAGAACTCTACAGTATAAAACCAAAGTAATTAAGAGAGAGAATTCTGGCTTTTATCCTAGTCTAGTGGGTCAATTGGGTGGATGCGAAAGCTTACAATGACAGTTAAGAGATCAAAGCCTGCCTTATAGATTTAATAATAAATAACAACATGATCAGTGACACTAATTTATACTCTACGTTCATTAATTAAGTTATATGCATATATGAGGCTGTTGAAAAAATAAAGCAAGCAGATTCTGCTTCAGCATGCAAATAACACACGCCTTTATATCTGCGTTTCCAGCTGCCAATGAAAAATTGCTTTGTTCTCTCTCTGTCAGAGCTGTGGCTGAAACAAATGCAATTTGGCTGAAAATCAAGCTGATGTAGGGTCAGTTAACTGCTGAAAAGACTGGACAGTAAAGTAGATATATTCTTGCATCTTTCATCAAGGATGTATATTTCCCTTAACTAACAGGTCACCGGCTGCAAGGCTGACCTTAGGCTGAACACTAAACTGCAAGAACACCTTTTGTCTGATGCTCCGAGGCTAAGATTTTTTCATTTTTATATTATTTCAGAACTTTCATTGACTATATGATGAACTTGGTGTGACCTGGCATGATGAGGATTCTAAAATCCTTCCAGAAACTAAAGCTTCTTAGATGGTGGCCTGCTTCTTCACGTAGTTGTCTTTTTCCTATAGGCATATTAAATATATGCTTCTTCTGTAAAGGACAGTATATATTTCCAAGCTTCCGATAACATCCAGTAGAATAATGTCATTACTAACCATGGAAGTCCTGACCTGACCTAAATGTGTCTTTTAAGTTTTTTTATCTGTCATCACTGAAGACAGCTAAACCCACTTTGGATTTTGGTGAAACTTAACAGACTATGAGGTTAGTTTTTACATGGAAGGAAAGCTGATGTGATAATTTTTGTACTTAATCAAGTATTTCAGCTTTTAGGTCAGACTGTGAGGCTCCCTCCAATCAGTATAAAAAGGCAGGCATAGACAAGACATTTATAGTGTGATTATTCAAACAATTCTATTTGAATGTCATTACAGTTAAATTCTTTTCATATAATTTCTTGCTTGTTTGCTGAGCTGCTAAACATCTATCAACATGGATGCTCCTTCAGTGAAAGAATTAAAATTCTGGATTCATTTTAGTCAAGAAGTACTAGAGTTAGTACACTTGTTCTAAGTGAAGTTTGTATTCTTATGAAAGGACAGGGTAAAGTTTTGCCCCCCAAAATGGTAAGGCTGTGTCACTTAGATGTGGCAAGACAACATATAGAAAACTTGGAGTGGGAATTAAAATCAGTTGATGCAGAAATCTGAAACAGAATTGAAGCAAGAGAGCTGGTCTTCAAGGGTTTCAGAGAAGAGATTTCCATGACAACAGAATACTTAGGTATGCAAATTAAGAAACAAAGCATCTTAAAAATTAATCAGGAAATACACCTCTGTTTGTTAGAATAAAACCTAAACAATTCAGCAGCACTAGTTCTGCAGGAGAAACGAGAATGGGAAGCAGAGAAAGTAGGGCCATTGCTAGCCAAACTTCCTTCTCACTTAAATCAGTACTACTCTTTTAATCATACAACATAAGGATATATATGGAGAGATAATACTTCAAAACTTATAGTAATGCTGCATTGTGACAAGATCAAAAGCTCTAGGCCATGTTCAGCAGGTCCTCTATATAGCAGCTCAATAAAATTCTTTAACATAGAGGTTCCACTAAATTCTTAATAAAACTGTCCTAATATTTCAGTATCTTAGAAGCTAGATTATTTTCCCTATATTTTAACTACTTCTTTGCTGCAATGTAAATTCCTTTCTCCTGTCAGACTGCCATTGGCCATACAGAACAATTGAACTGTCTTCCTTGGAACAACTATTTAAATATAAAAGGCTGTTACCATATTCTGTAAGTTTTCAGGATACAATAAAGTATGTTTATTGCAGAGGCTTTTGTTATTACATATGCTATGTTATGTAATCTCTGAGTAAGCATTGTAGCTCTCTTCCTATGACTCATGCTGTATTATGGATTTTGTATTATGTTCAGGAGCTATACTTGTTAAAAGGAAGGAAAACATATATATGATTTATGATCATAGAGCTCTCTGTTATGATCATAGAGATCACATCACATAATTCACAGAGTTATCAAGCTATGCCTTAAAACATTTATTTTGCCTTTCCTCCCCTTTGTTTTGGAAGGATATTCCAGTACTTGAATTCTTTAATGCTTAGCAACTGTTGCTTAATATACAACCTAAATTTATAGATTATAGATTATACCATTTGTTCTGATGCTTGCATTGACCTTTATCTGAAATAGCTGTTTTTTTCATCACTGTTTTTTTACTTGTCTTATATATTTATATAGTAACAATATGTCCTCTGGGACCTGTTCATAGAAGGGACTTTTTCTTTAGTCTCCCCATACAGATTGGGATCATTAAAAAAGTATTGCTGCCATCAAAAAGAGAATTTGGCTGTATGTCTCTGTATTTAGATGCACCAACAAAAGATGAGATTACCATCTTTCCATATTTCCATAAATGAATCATTAGTGCCATAAATCTAATAATCTTATTCCCCGGAGGAAATATTATAGTAACAAAAATGCTTTAAAACATTCTGAAATTTGTTAACTTTGTATTATGAACAATTTCTTGATATTCTATGAACTGGCTTTTGAGTTAGCTGGGACTCCCTAGACTTTCATTCTTAAAACCCTATCATCTGGCAACTTTGTTGATGTGGATTTAAAAATGGAAAATACGAAGCACTGCATTCAGTTACATCCTGTTGGCTGTACAGAGCATTACTGCTCTCTGATACCCACTAGCTGAACACAAAATCTATTACTCTTTCTGCTGTTGTTCAGTTTTTCATGAGAAATTATGCATGAGGTAAATAGGAAAGGGAAAAGGAAATCGAGGAAAATGAGACAGAGAAGCAGAACAGGAGAAGGGTTTACTGAACCAGAATTACCTGGAAAGAATGGAGGACGAAAACCAATGGGAAGCCAACACGCAGCTGAAGGTAAAACTGCCAGAAAAACTGCTGAGATATCATGCTGCCATAAACTGTCTCAGTCTGGATACTGTCCTACACCAGGGTCAGCTCAGGGGGGTTTGTTGCTGCTTTTTTTTTGTTTATTTTTTTTCTTTTTTCTGTCTCTTCTGTGCATAGTGCAGATCACTACGAGCTGGTATTTCACACAAGGTCTTAAAGACCATGATCTATTTTATATAAAAAAACTATGGATTTTTCCCCCAAGAACATAAGATAGCTACACTATAATTAGCCAATATTTTTCTTCACCCTGTACCTGTCTAAAGCACTGTTTTTCAGCTGTGTGTCCTCTGAAGTTGGCTACATTTCAGCAGTAGGTGAATTTGCTCCTGGCATGCTTTTATCTTTAAAACATTTTGTGATTGTCAGGCTAAGAATGAGGTGCTTAAAAACTACAGTGCCATTATTTTACATGATGTTTATGTAAATAGGAAACCATATATTGGCTCAGGTTTACTAATGAAATAACTTCAGTGACAGTCTAATAATGACAACAAACAATTCAACAGCAATTTAGATTGAGGGATACAGATTATGCCAAGGAAGTCTCTAAGCAGCACATCAAAGTCATGCTGAATATTACATGTGCTTTTTAAGAATCTAACCTTGCATTAGTTTGCAATGACTTTCTTCTAAAATATCTGCAGTGTGGCTATTCTAAACCATGAATGCCAGTTAAAATGAGATATAAAACTACAAGACCCTCACGAATCAAAACATCAAATGTCCAAATACTGCCACTCAATAATCAAGGCACTGCAGTAACCTGCAGCACACTGCGGTGAAGCCTCAAACACAGATACAAAAAAAAAAACCAACCCAGCTGGATTTTAGGTCTGGAGGAACTGAGTACTTCCCATTGTCACTGAGGGAAGGGTGGGCCCATACTTCCCCGAGTTTTATTTTAAAAGCCCCAACAAAGAAGTCAATCCATATCTTGGCTGATTTACATGTGGAAACAACATTTAAATTGGAAGGTTGTTAAATAAGTGTTTTCTCTTCTCTTTTTGGTTACCACATATAAATTCTGACTTGTTTATTCATTTCTGGTACGTCAAATTGCTTCTGAGCCCTAGAGAACTTATTACAAAATGTTAATTTTTAAAAAAAATAAATTGAGTTTCAAGGAAAGTAGGCTCTCACCTTTCCTCTCACCTTTTTAGTAATAAGGTATAGTAATACTAGCAGCAAATTTTGCCAAGTGCCTTCATTGCTTCTTGCTATTTATTTCTGTGCAGGGTAAGGATACACAGTGCACAATGTTCTTTTCAGAAATGTACTGATTAAGGTTTAATAGGCACAAAAATCAGAATATTCAAGATTACTCCTTCTGAAAGCACTGATAGTATCTAAAATTCATGTGCTAACAGGAAATCTTGAACATTGAAGCTCCATTGTTTCAAGGACATGGAGTTTGTTAATAGTCTCTGACATCTTTCCTACACCTACAATCTCATTTTGCATTTTGAATGCTTCCATATCCACCCTATGGTGGGTTAGACACAGATGGCAGCCAAGCACCTCCACACCAACTTGTTTACCCACCACACCCAGTGGGACAGGAGAAAAAATAGGAAGAACGAGACGGTGAAAACTGTGGGATTGAAAGAAAGGGAAATCCACAGACTTGGAGAGTTTCACTTAGTTTATTGACAAACAAAATAAATATTTAATTACTGACTTAGGTATTGGGAAATAAAGAAGAAAAACATTTAAACATTTAAGGAAAAAACACTTCCTCCCCCTTTCCAGGCTCACATTCACTCCAGATACTTCTTTTCCATCTTTGTTCACACTACAGGTTACAGTCAGTGAGATGATGAGCACTGCAGGTGATTGGGGTCAGTGAGTAGTGGTTTCTCTCTACTGCTCCTTGTTTCTCACTCTTTTATAGAGCTGCTCTTTCATTATTACTTATTTCCCCTGTTCTGGCTTAGGTTTAACCATGAGCCATAGTCCTTTTATGGTGTAAATTCTCCAGCATGGGTCTCCCCTGGGCTTTGGTCCCTTTGGGAATGTAAATATTTCACTATGGAGCACCTCTCTCTCATTCCCCCCTTCTCAATATTTTGTGCCCCTCCTTAAACATATTTTCCTCAAGGTGCCTTCAAGTTGACTGATGGTCTTACCTGTGCCCTGAGGTGAGCCATTTGCAGAGATGCCTGGAGCCAACCATCTGGCATAGGGCAACCCCAGTCTCTCCTCAGAGACTGCAGCCCTCTTCCTACTCCTGCCTCCCAACACCACCTTGTCACTGACATCTGATTCACACCCTACACGAGGGTGCCAGAGAACTCTCAAGGATTGGTTTATATCAAGTACTTCTATCACAGATGCTAAATATTTGAGTACAGCCAAATTACAGTTATTATTTTGTGGTTTAAAGTACACATAAAATGTTCTTACAGGATACATTCTTACACAGCAAAATTAAATAAAATACACTTCTGACAACAAAAATACTCTTAGAAATGTATTGTAGCATGAAGAACAGCTTCTTTCTCACGCCTGAATAAAAAAATAGCAAAATGGAATTTCATTAGTTTTTGGAGAAAGAAGAATAGTTGACCTAGAAGTGAGTAACAGACTGATTCAGCTGGGTGGTTTTCTTGTGAAAAACACTGGAAGTGACATGCAGTATAAACTTAATGACAAATTCTTCTTGGAATCAAAAAAGCTCCCACCTAGAGAACCATTCTCCAGCAGACAAAGTATTGGTTTCTCTGGAGGCCTAGAAAGTAACATGGACATTCTGAATCCTTTTGGCTTATATTTGTTCTGCTTGACTGCTTAATTATACATTATTTAGTTCCTTAGTGCAAATACGATTTGGGTAGCTGAACTACTGTGTTCGCCCTTAGCAGATGTCCCAAGACCAATGAGGGATTAGAAGAGACTGAAAAGACTAAACCTTTGATTATTGCTATACACTTTCTGAGTCTGAGCCTCATCTCATTCACACAAATAGGTAGGAAAACAACCTGACAGGTCCTCCGTCACAGGAAGGTGCTACTGCTAGAAATCATGAATATGATGAATACCTCATATTCACAAAATATTATTTTGTCTTTTGGATGATAAATGCCTCCTTGATTATTAGCCTAGCTTTAAGATTTAACACTTAATTTTATATATTACATATTTTAAACAGCTGAGGAAATCTGAGCTTGATTTGAACATGCTGAATCATAGTTAAGTCTTTCCAATTAGTTTACATTTGAGGCTAACAGAAATACACTGATTCAGATTCTAATTAAGGAAATAAGATGAAAACTAAATCAACTGTTTCAAGAAGAAATTAAAAGTTTTATCCAGGTGATGGAAGAAATCTTTAGCCATACATATACCTTTTAAATATATGCTCAAGCATTTAGCGCCAAAAAAAATATTTGAAATAAACAAAGAAGAAAAGAAGGAGTAATATATTTTGAAGAGTAGAAACTAGAATGAAACTCTATATTCACAGAAATATAATTATATGTCAAAATGTAATTATATAGAAGGGATGAAATCACAGTTGATGTCAATTTTTACTGAATGTTATATAGAACAGATACGTGGGCTTGACATGCTAATTGGAGGAAACCAAATCAGGTTTGGTAAACAATAAAGAATTTGCCCTTTAAAACAAATTTGGAAAAACTCCACAATCTGATATATATTTTGTTTTAAACAGAGAATCAAAATGACACATATTTAATCTCTATGTCTGTCAATTACTGCCAATGATTGTCATAATGTACAGTTAGATGAAATTAAACCAGATGCTCATTGGCTGAAAATCTGCACAGTTCTATTACAGCTGTAATTCCTATGAAGTCAGATGATTATATACAACTGCGTTAACTGAGGATTTTTCCACGGATTTTTTAAATAGGTTTTCATTTTATGTACTGCACCCCTAATTTGTAAATAAATCGTAAATAATACCATAACATCTAGATCTCACAGGCAGTGGTGGTGAAAAAAGAAAATAGGTAAGAGAAGGTAAGACAAGGTAAGACAAAACTAATACGTCTAAACAGCTAAGAAGTGGAAAAATTCAAAAGGGTGCTTGGGAAAGACTATGGCTTTTTCCAAGAAAAGTATTTAAACCCCAAAAGAAGTATGCAGAGGGAATCAATCAAACTACTTCAAGCAAGGCCCATAAAGAACAGGAGATGGAGAGCAGGTGGATGCAAATAAAGACAGCAAGCAGAGAAATAAAGAAGGTGAGCTTGAGAAAAAAACGCAGATTTATGGAGATGACTCCATTTACTTTGGTCACTTTCTTTTTTCTTTGACTCAGACACAACTGATCACAGAGAAGGCACACGCTACCTTTTCTTTACAGATTTGGCAGACACTTCTGGAGCTTATGTTCTGTGCTGAGCTGCATACCTGTAATCCTTTCTAAGATACAAGATGAATGTCTAGCTTAACTGGCAACTGCAAAGGTATTTTTGATGTATTACTGTCGCTGCTGCCTTAGTTCACTGTTATGACCAGCTGCTCATACGTTTGGAGTGTTTTTGTAACAACTCATGGAGTTCTGCTACATTTGGGTAGAGCAGAAAGAGCAAAGGGAAGTGACAGCCATAAATCAGAATTGTCTTACTCTGTAAGCTACATATATATGTGACAACAAGGACTCCTGAAAAATTGTGATAAATTACAGTTTTCTGTAAGGTTAGCCCTTGATAATAAGTAAGCTCAAATCCTGATAATGAAACCAAATGCAGGTGCCTCAAATGCCCTTTCCCTTTATCTTAAGCACAACAGCCAAATCACTCCTGATATCACATGGTTTCAGTGGAAGCCCATGAATTTCCTCCAGTGCTGTTCGAAGTGCCTGACTACGTAATTTCTTGTCTGGTGTTATTTCTGTGCTCCACACGTGGCTTCTTAATAATTTCATATCCTATAGTATACTTTACCATAATTTGATCAAATATAGTGTTTTGTCGAAAAAGAAAGGGTTTGATACACTGTGGGCATGTTCCTTCAGATCTGAGCTTATGGCTGTCTTGGGTGTTTGCAGTGCGGGCAAGCAATACGGCAAAGCACGGCAGCCGCTACCCCGAAAGAGGTGCTGGTGCAGCGCAGGTGGGACGGGGACTCCCCCCGGTCTGGCCCCGTGTAGGTCTGCATCCCGTGCACCCTGCTGTCCAATAGGTGATGCCGAGAGCACCTGTGTGCAGCCGCGGAGCAGGGCGGGCTGTACGGCTCTTGCTCAGGGCTTTCCCCACGGCTGCTACCTCTCCCACCGACGGCTCCACTCCCACGTTGGCCTGGGGCGCACGTACCGGTCCAGCCCCGAGGAGGAGGACAGCCCCGGGCAGCAGTCCGCAGCCCTGACGCTGCAGAGGCAGTTAGGCAGCGCAAGAAGCTAGGGTTTAGACCCCGCCGCTCGGCAAGTAAGGGTCGAGGTGGCGACCCAGAACCACCGCGGGTAGCGAGGTAGATGGCGGAGGAGGCGTCGCCGCCGAGGCGGAGCTTCGCCCCGCTCCGCCGCGCCCGGCCCCGCCTCACCCCGCTCCGCTCCACCGCGGCCCCGCTCCGGCTCTCGCGGCCCCGGCGCGGCCGTGCTGCCGCGCTCCCCCGCTGCGTCCCGCCTTGCCGCGGCTCCAGGCGCCTCCTGCCTCCCAGCATGAATGTGAGGAGGGTGGAGAGCATCTCGGCGCAGCTGGAGGAGGCCAGCTCCACAGGCGGTAGGACGCGAGTGGCGCGGGGGCACGAGGCTTTGCTTCCTAGTTATTTTGGGGTCTCGCCAGCCACCTTTAAGCAGCAAGTCTTACAACTTGGCGTGGGGTGAGGAGGGGGGAGCTGCCTGCTTGCACGGGGTAAACGCATCTGTGCTCTCAAACTGTGTGTGTGTGTGTGTGTGTGTGTCTATGTCTATGGGGACAGTAAGCAAACGCTTAATGCCTGGGATCTCGGGCTGAGAAACATCCAAGTCTTTCCGAAGCAATCCGTACGGTGCCTGCTGTCACCTAACTGGTACTTTTGCCTTTGCTGAAATGACCTGGAGCAGGGTATGAACCTCCCAGGTGAAACATGCACATCCTTTCTAGTTACCAACTCCCAAGAGGTAATTTTGATCAGTCCTACTTAATATCTGCCTGCTTTTTACCTTTCTGATGCTTAAGTAACAACTATGTGATAGGAATGAGGTTCTTCTAGTAAGCCAAAGGCTGGCAGTTGCCTTTCTCTTCTGTATGTTGCACACTGCAGTTGCACATTCACCTGTGCAAAAAACTCTCATTTTAGGGAGGGGAAAAGAGAGATTTGCTGCTTTCCATGGTGACTGTGATGCCTGGAGTGTTTGAGTTTTCTCCCAGCATGGGTAGGAAATGAGTTATGCAGAAATTCCTTAGGTGCAATGTGTGTAACTTGATGTTGCTGAGGAAGGTGTCCTGTTCAGTGCAGCTGGTTAAGCAGAGGATGGTTGGACAGTTAATGGAAAACTTGCAAAATAGCCAGTCAAGATCAGGGGAAACTTGTTTTCTAGGAAAAGATGGGGAACTATTTCATGTTTCCTGCTGTGTTGCTAGATTTCTCATAAACTGTGTGATGCCAGTGTAGAATAGCAGTCTTAGCATCAAGTTGCTTGAAAGACCAAATGGACCCAGCTTTATTATTTCTGATGCTTCAGAATAGTCTTTTTCTTGCTGGCAGTGGCTCACAGCTACGTGTCCTCTGTTGGATTATACTTGGTTTTTCTCCTTCGTTAATGTCTCAGCTTTTCTCATGGGTAAGAGCTTGTAGCCCTTCAGGTAGGATACTAGATCATTTACTTTAGAGATATGGAACTTTTGTAATTGCCTATGCAGTTAATTTTAGGCTATCAGCTCAATTGTTTAACTCATCTTTGCATTTCTTTAAAGCATCAGAAAAACAGAAAAAAATATACTTAGTCATTTTGGTTATCCATCAAGGGACTCAGCAAACAAAGTGATGTAGTGAAACTTCTCACTGCTTTTCAGATCCAACAACCTATTATAGTTAAGACTTTTCCTTCCACATACAACTGTCATCCTTACAGCTCTAGTTAGAGATCTGAAAGTCAAACCATATATGATACATCATCATATAAACATAATGATACATCATCAGTGACAACACGGGGCAGGCTCTTAGCTGCACCTGTGCAATCACTATGCAGGACTTTTTGGGCTGAATAAAACTAAGGTAATAATTCAGACATAGTGGATTCACACAACTGCTATTGAGGAATAATTTGGTTTATGGATTGTTACTATAAATGTTGAAACATAAGAAGAGTTAGCAGCTTAATATTTTATCTTCTAGATAGCAGTAAGAAGGAAGTGTCTATATGAAAATCGTGATCTAAATCCACGTCATACAAATAATATGAAATATCAAGATGATATTTTTACAGAAAATGTTTTCAGTTGAACTGTGTATTATCTGTGTTTTCCATTTTGGTTCTCTTGATACGCATGCCTTGTAGCTTTTAGGAATTAATGACAACCTTAACTCACTTTAGGCTTGTAATGGTGAGCAGTAGTAAGATGCACTTTTGCACTGTTTCAGAATAAAAAGCAAAATCTAAACATGAGTTAGTGTAGGAGAAACGTTTCTCAAAAATAAGTTCTTATGCAAGAAACAGCACATAGAAAGATAAAACAACAGAGCTAAGATCAACCCATCATTAGCTTGATCAGATGTGAAGCTAAGAAGTGTCTAGCTTTACTACTCTGAGCTTCCTCCTTATGTGAGAGAGTACATCGATATTCATCTTCTCAGTTTGTCCCTTTTTCATCTACACTTCTGTTTCCACCCTTCCTTTATCTAGCTCTATCCATCCAGGCTCCTAAACTTTTAATTTGTTTTCAGTGCCATTAGCATTTCTGAATGTATCTCTGTTGGTTGCTTAACAAGGAGAATTTGGTGGAGTTTTTTACCTCATTATTTCTCTTCAAACAGAAACAGTACTTAAAATGTTAGTTACTTCTCAATGGTAATGCCTGCCTAAGAGCTGTTACAGGGATTTTATAGTAGTGCCTGAGAGTCAAAAAATGAAACCAGCAGAAGTGCAACTGTTCCCCTATTTCAGTTTTCTAAGCGAAATAAACCCCAAGTACACATGAGCAATTTAGAAAATTATTAATGGCAAAAGAAACATTTTGTACCTTTTAAGGAGTAATGACTCCCTTAACCTGCTCTTCCTCTCTATTTACTCTATTGCAACTTGCAGGGCGTCTTCTCCATTCAAGTTAATGTCAGTTGGAGCACCACTGAGAGTTGTTGAATTCTCTCTTCGATACTGAGCCATTGTAAGGGTGAACATTTTCATCCTTCTGCCCCATGAAACAGTCTTTTTCAATGTCTTATCTGTGAGGACGTTCTATTTGTGCTAGTGATAGCCAAACCTCATCTGCTGCTGAGTAAAATCATGAAGTATCTTGGCAAACTGAGAAGACCAGAGGGAGATTATCAGGAAAAGTTTGTATGGGTAAGAATACATTTAACCACAAGGTGTCCCATGGGTTCAATATCTAGGACAAACTTAAGCCATTGAGAATACTAATATGAATAAGATGCTGTCACAGCAACTGGTTGTTTTTCTTTAAGGTATCATGAATTCAGAATGGGGATTGTGCTGACCAGTATGCCCTTCATGGATTTTGTAAATATTTCTGTTGTTTGAAAAGGAGTCATTTATGACACATTTGGAAGATTTTCTCTGACTAGATGGGGCAGTCGTAAATTCTGTGTGTCAGGGAAGAGGCTGTCATTTCTCAAGCATGTAAAAAAGATGGACCAAATAGTACTATTGAGAAGTGCTTATCTAACTTCAAGTTTGCTTCGAGTTTGGTATTCTCTGTCATATCTATGAGAGATCCTTGTACAATAGTGTTCACTTTTGCTTTCAATGAACAGTGTGCTCTTGTTGCTTGAGGAATTCTTAGAAAGCAAAAGAAGTAGTGCTAGAAGGGCAAGCAACTACATATGGGAAAAACTGAACATATGAATTTAGGAAATAGGAATTTAGGGATGCTGAGAAAAATAATGAAAGTGAGGAGAAAGTGCTCTTGAAAACAATTACAGGAAAAAAGGTGAGAGGAGGGAAATGAGGAAGCAGCTTCTTAATATACCTTGAGAAACAGCTGATGTTAAACAAAAGTGTGTCCTATTGAGGGATACTGGAATCCCATAATGTATTGGACCAACCGCTGTTGGGATTCGTCTGAACAACGTAAAGCAGGCAGTGACTTTCCAAGTGATTTCCACTAATACATCAATGTGAAGGCTTTGGTTTGTCTAGCATTTCCGTCCATAAGACGTGATGTCAGTCAAGAGTTAGTGTCACTTTTTCAACTAATGATCTGTTGTCCCTAAACACTCTTAATGTCTTCCTAGGTATAAGAGACCTTCTGGCCATTTTATCCTACACACTTGATCCTTGGTCTCTACCCTGAGCCTTCAGTAACATGAATATGTTCTCATTGAGGAGCCACGGTCAGCTAGAAATGCTGCTTCCAAATGCCACATGTTACTGTGAAAGTTGCAAATCCACAAGGGATAGAGTAGATTAAATAGACTCATGATCTAATAAAGGTAATTTATGATTTGAAAGAAGTGGCTGCGACATAATCCTCTGTGTAAAATTTGGTCTCTGCCTCCATTTCCAATTCCTGTATTCAGTGAACATGTGAAGCAGTAATTATATGCAGAATTCCAGTGTAGAGGGTCATATATGATATGGATGCTGACAATACCTTGGCTTTCCATCAGTATTGGTTTTATATCAAAATAAATATCAATTTGCACAAAATCCAGCTTTCCTTTTCATTATTCTCTATTTCAAGGTTACTACCCATACTCAGAGAGTTGATACATAGGAAACTAAACATCTGGACAAATTTCAGGTATATTTGAGTTAAAGAACTGACTCTTTCCAGTTGTTTTTAGTGTCATGAAGTATATAGAGGCATATACGGTATCTAGCAGTTTGTGTGGCCATAAGAGAAGTAGCTAGGGTTTGTCATGGAAAGCTTTTACAGTGTATCAGATAAGCACTTACGACTCATGCTTTGGGTTGGAGCTGAATATTTGATCTGTGCAGCGTTCATCTGTAATTCAGTAATCTATCCCATCTCAGCTACTCAGTTTGCCATTGTGATTTATTCGTAATCTTTGGCACTTGAAAAAGAAAGTATCTAAAAATACAACACCGTCTGATTGCTTCACTATTTCATAGATATATGCATTCTTGTTAGGCTGGCCTGTTATTCTTCCTCCCCACAATTCTGCTTGCCCTCTATTTCAAGAACTGAAACAGACTGTATTAGAAACCTTGCTTGCCAAATGAACACTGGCCATTTATTGTCTCTTATTAGCAGAGGCCATTACTCCTATTTGAGATGAGAGAGAAAGCATTGGCACAAAGTTGTGGACTGGGCCAGGAGCCAAATCAGTTTTTCATTAGATGTAGTTAATGCAATGTGTACTAAGTAGGATTCTCTTATTTGTTCGCTTGGGTCTATTCTGTGGTGTAAGGAGTCCAGATACAGAAACCTTCTTTCTTTGGAGCACAGTGTAGCAGCATAGCTGGAGATAGTTAATAGCAGGGTTAATTGGCTAGTTTGTCTCCACAATATTTGGCCTGAACTGTAGTGTGTGGTTCTGTCAAAAGTAAATGGATAAAAGTTTGACATAGGCATTAATTTTTTGATAGTAGCCATCTTTTCCAGATCCTGTTTTCTCTGGCAAGATCTTTGCTTGCTATTGCTTTGATCATTAGGCAGTATTTGGCCTAGATTTCCCACGAAGTACACCAGATGGAACGTGGAAGAGATGCAAAAATGTATGGAATGTATATTTATGTGTATTTTTTTGAATCTATAACTATGGAAAGCATGGAGTCCAATTATTTTGTGATATTCTTAATTATTATTTTGTAATTGATATTATGGGAGTCTTGGGATCATATAGATCATGGTTTGTTTTCATTTTTCTTTTACTCTTCATTTTCCATTCTCACACTCAACAGAAGGAATGATTTCTGTGTGATCACCTTCGTGCATGCAGCAGCAGAGGAGTTTGAGCTCTAGACTAGCTGCTATGAATTTGGGAGGTCTGTAGACAACTATAAACTGGCAGCAGTTTAATACACGTGGTTGGGTTGAAATTATATTGGATCCATTTACCTCTAAGAATAAACCCAAGCAGAATAAAAGCTATAGAACTGAACACATACTGTGTTCTATTTCTGGCAGCCAAGCAGAGACTTAATATGGTAATAAAAGGAACTTTCTGTCAGAGATCTGAAAATATAGTGTTGCTCTTCTATATTCTTTTTTACCTATAAACTAGGTTTCTTTAGATTTACAGCTTATAGTTGTGATCCTCTGTTGTATGTTTATAATTTATGCTGCAGTGACACAAACAGTGGTATAAAAGTCATAGACGCTTATGTCCACTGGAGAAAGGCATGATAATAGGGAACTTTTAATCATAAATATTTCTCACTGTTAAGAACAATAATTCACATTTAAATGTTTGGACTTTTTCGTAGGAGAAAATATCTTTACTTTTATAACAGATGTGTTCATCAAATAAAGTGTAAACCCAAAAGCTTCCCTGAGCACAGTGAAGCATCTGCTACTATACAGCACTCTATTTCAGTATTCCACAAAAATGTTTAAGTGGTGACAGCACAGAAGTGGTTGAACGACATGAAAGGCTTTGAGTGTCCTAAGACATAGACTACTAGGTAGTTGCTATATTTCATGAAGTCAGTAAGAAAGGTTTTGTTATTTTAATGACAGATAAAAGTCCAATTTTACTGATACATTGTCTTGTTCTCACAATTTCCAGTTACCTTTCCAGCAGAGTTTTTATGAATATCACTATAGTCATAAGGCTTTAGTAAACCAAATATTTTTCTTGTCTTTGAACCAAAGTTTACTTTTGTTAATAACCACGGTGAAACATATAGATTTATTAGAAAGGTAAACAGTAGTCATAGAACGTGATGATGGTTCTGATTCTTCATAGTGTGGATTTTTTAATCCTTGCCAAAAGTGGGAACAACCAGAACAGCTCTTCATCACAGCAGTTCATTTGACTATCATGACTATTCCTATAAACCCTTCGAGACCTATGGGAATAATTGCATCAAATAAGGGTTTTGGCCCTAATATTTCTGAAAATCAGGAGATCACTAAATCTGGAACTGAAACGCAGGCTAAGTTAATGTGATTTCCATGTAAAGGAAGTAAACTGCTGTGATGGAAGTCCTTAGCAGTAATTAAAAGTTTTATAGCTCTGATATATCTTGAAATAAAGTCAAATGAGCAAACCCTTTTATTGAATCATTCATCTACATGTTTTACTGTAAAATGAACAATACATTTAAGCAACCCTTCTCCAGTCTCGTAATATCTGCATAATACATGGAGGCTTTCATAATTTGTGCAGCCTGACCAGTTTTAGCCAATGGTACGCTCACCAAACAGGTGTTGCAGTAATGTACTGTCTTCTGGCAGTGGGAAATGCTGATCCTAGTCATGCTGGTACTTTGCTATTTGAGGACTCCTTGGGTCAAATCTCTAGCATGTTTTTTTTTCAATAAGAAAGTCTGCTTTCTGGGCAATCTCACATAAATGTTTCTGGTAATGTGTACCAATTGACTTCCAAATCCTTGAACAGTTTTATTAAACAGAGAAGAAACAATATGTTTCAGATGAAATCATTGAGTCACTGGAGACATAGAGTCTGCAATATTGACAAATATCCGTTGTATAGAAATCAATAATGCTGATTTTTTTTTTAATTTATTTATTTTGTTGGTTGTGCTCCAAAACACTCTTTAATTATTTAGTTATTATAAGAGTTATTGTGTATGTTCTGTTGATTTGTGTTTTAATTTAAAGTACCATTAATATAACAAATAAATTGCATTGCATTCTACATCACAAACATTTATCAATTTACCAGTACAGTGTGATTTAATCACTATTCAAAAAGCTGGGGGAAAAAAATTGCAAAATATATGTAATTCTTGCTTTAAAAATTATATATAGTTATTTAACTTAGGATTTTTAATTATACTACAATGTATGTTATAATAAAAACTTATTGAAAGATGACATAGTACCAAACAAAAGATAAATATAGTATGATGAAAAGAACTATTCTAAATGCATGGAGTAAGTTGTAATGTAGGAAAAATGCAGTTTGGCATTTATTTTTCAATTTTACCATACTTACCTGATGCACTTTGAAATGATGATTTGAAAGTCACACTCTGTATAACATCTGTCCAATACAAGCATTATTGCAGCTCGTTATGAAGATTAGACGTTTTATAGTATGTAGAGCTATCTGTGCACATGCTAAGTACACTAAATTTACAATCTGTATCACATTTTCAAGATACTCAAACCAGTACTACTACAGTGCTTTTTTTGTGTGAATGTTATTGATTATAGTTTCAAAGAACACTCTAGAAAGGAGTGACCTTTTTTAGACCGTTTGTCTTGGAGTATGCCCAAAAGTGTTGTACCAACTGCTGCTGGGTGTTCTGCAGCAGCAGGTGCCCCCTCAATGCCCAGGTGCTGCGGCAGGCCAGGAGAACCTCTGCATACACACATAGCACCAGTCGTAGGAGGGACATGCTGTATGCATGGTTTTCCACTGTGGATGGTTGTTGGGAGAATGCACATGGTTTTCCATGGATGTGGATGGGTGTTGGGAGAATAAAAAGTAGGCTGTGGGACTTCAGTCCTTGCCAGAGCAGGGAAAAAAAAAAAAAAAAAAGGGGGGA
>NDXB01009675.1:35348-82273 GCA_002631895.1 Agapornis roseicollis
ACATAAATTAAAAAAAAAAAAAAAAAAAAAAAAAAAAAAAAAAAAAAAAAAAAAAAAAAAAAAAAAAGGAGGGGAAAAAAGACTGAGAAATGCCTTTTGTGTGTGTGGCTTCAGTGGTATCTGAGCAAGCCAAATCTGAGATCTGCTGTTGTATTAACTTTAGCTGGGGATAAATGAATTATGTTTATCTTAAAATAATTAGGAGAAAAATCAGTAAACATACTCTTTTGAAGCAATATAAAAGATGTGTATCAAGCAGATCAAACCATAGAATCATGTTTTATTGTGTGCTGCTAACAGTACGGTGGGTGTTTCCTCTGATCACCATCAGTCTTGAGTTTTGACAGTGTAGCTGGTTTTAACCAGGTGATACCCAGATGTCTGTAAACATTCTGGCTATTGACTTGTATTTCACTGCTTAGTAAGTAAATCGTACCCTGTATACCTGATGATTCACTCTTTCTGTTCTATGTATCATTTTCCATGTTGATTTATTGACATTTGAGGTCATTTTGCTGTGTTCTCAGGTGCAACATTATAGAAAGTATCACAGGTTGTAATGCTGTCTATAGAGAAAGATAAATCTAGACTGTTTCTCCGGAGTGTTGTGTGCTGGCATCACCCACCTGCTGGTAACTGAAACAAGTACACAATAAAGTTCATTGTTATTTTTAAAAAGATGCTGTAATTGAATCCATACACACACTGACTCGTAGGGGCTGTCCTGATTTCTGCACAGCCAGGGGCTGCAATCTGCCAAACCTAAGATGCCTAAGGAAAAAAATATAATAAAACAATGGAGATATACCTGCAAACTGTGAGAGTGTGAAGTATGATTAGTATGCAGAGAATCTCATGCTACTCTTTCAGTAACTAGGTCTACTTGACATGCTATGTCGTTCTTCAGTCTTTCTGTTGCTGATGAGGTGGAGTTTTCTCCTTTTTCTTATTTGCAATATGCCACATTGTGCAATCATCTTCCCAGCCCATTTCCAGAATTGGGAATATGCGTGAGCTACCTCTGTGGCTAAGACCTATCAACCTGTTTCATTGTTTGCTTCAAAGCCATTGCTTTCACTCTCTCTCCATAGGACTACATATTTGTTTCCCTACCTGGGAAACAGGGGACAGAGGTGTTAGGGCTGGAAAGGATCTTATGATCATCTAGGAGGTTAAATATCAGGATGGGTTTGATAAAAAAAGTGATCGGTTTTGCCCTTTCTGCCTTCCATTACATGGTGATGAAGATCCTCTTTGCAGGAAGAGCTTGAAACCTCCAACTCTTTCAGACAGTGGTTCCCCACTTTTGCCTCTACTTGCCACTTGGAAAGCACACATGAAACCCTCAGCTGAATGAGTACTTTCTCACCTTTTCTGCCTGATCTGTTACCTCAGAGCAGTGCTGCTTTGAGGTTATGTGCTTCTTCCTAGATTGGTTGATTGGCAGTGAAAGGAGAGTATGTGATGCCTGCAGTGGAACTGGTTGGTCTCTAATGCATGCTTCATAAAACTGAATTCCAGGGGAAAAAAACCACTGAGATTAAGGTGAGGAGGGAATAGGTGTGACTGAGTGTATACATGGCACACCTGCTGTCAAGTTTCCCCCTAATACTTCATTATTAAACATACCAGCTAGCAAGACTTAAAATTATACAGACTCATACCTGAATACCTTGTTTGCTTGCTTAGTTTGCAGGGTTGTACAGAATTTAGACGTTTTGTAGACTTGTAAAAATCATTGCTTCAGTTGCACCTTTTGTTTACATTCAGCTAATTTTCTGATAGTAAATAGAATAAAGCAATTCTGTACTTCAGTATAGAATTACAAAGATCACTTCTGATTTCTAAAGTCTTTCAGTCATTCCAGACTTCTTGAGAATCAGTGACTTTTTCCCTTCCTGAAGATATGGGGATGTTCAACTAAAGCCCTATTTGTATTAAAAAAAACCAACCCAAACCAACTCTACTGATAATTTAATTGCATGATTTACATTACCAGAGTTCAAAACTGACTGACTGTACTTAGAAATGCAAAGCAAAAAAGTTGACCTGTTCAGAATGGAACGTAAAGCCACCTGAAACATATCAGTAACTTTCTAACATCTCGTTAAGCAGTGTTTTATCAACAGTCACATTCATCAACAGCACTTTAAATTACTACTAGACTGATAACCTGTTAGGACATTTTCAATTAAATAATTCAGAAGAAAGTAGGCTTTTTATGTGTGTTTTCTTCCTTTCAAGAGCCCAAAACGTTAATAGTGTGCTTTCACATATGCTGCATCACAGAGTACATACAGACATGCTGTCAGATGAGAGACAATTTCTCACTGAAAACAAACAAGAAAAAGTTGATGGCATTGTCAAACCACTATTTAGTAAGTGGTAACTTACAATGATGATCATGTAGATGGTATATCGTCCATTTTGCAGATGTAGTGTTGAAAGAGAAGTGTATTCAATAGTAAACATACACTTAATTACATAAACTGATACCAATTTCTTGGTGCAATAACAGTAAAATGATGGTCTGTGTTCCAAGAAGAGTATGCACTGATAAAATGTACCTTGCACTAGAGCAATTAATATAGATCTTTTTGATTTATCAGTGCCTGCTTTTTGATTTGAAGGTCTGATAGAATCATAGAATAGTTAGGGTGGGAAAGGACCTTAAGATCATCAAGTTCCAACCCCCCTGCCATAGGTGGGGACATCCCACACTAAACCATGTCACCCAAGGCTCTGTCCAACCTGGCCTTGAACATTGCCAGGGATGGAGCATTCACAACTTCCTTGGGGAACTCATTCCAGGGCCTCACCACCCTCAACAGGAAAGAATTTCTTCCTTACATCCAATCTAAACCTCCTCTGTTTAAGTTTGAACCCATTACCCCTTGTCCTGTCAGGACAGTCCCTAATGAAGAGGCCCTCACCAGCATCCCTAAAGGCGCCCTTCAGATAATGGAAGGCTGCTATGAGGTCTCCATGCAGCCTTCTCTTCTCCAGGCTAAACAGTGCCAACTTTCTCAGCCTGTCTTCGTATGGGAGATGCTCCAGTCCCCTGATCATCCCTGTGGCCCTCCTCTGGATTTGTTCCAACAGTTCCGTGTTCTTTTTATGTTGAGGACACCAGAACTGCACACAATCCTCCAGGTGAGGTCTCAGGAGAGCAGAGTAGAGGGGCAGGATCACCTCCTCTGACCTGCTGGTCATGCTCCTTTTGATGCAGCCCAGGATACAGTTGGCTTTCTGGGCTGCAAGCGCACACTGTCAGCTTATGTTGATGTTCTCATCGACCACCACCCCCAAGTCCTTCTCCGCAGGGCTGCTCTGAATCAATTCTCTGCTCAACCTGTAGCTGTGCCTGGGGATTGCTCTGACCCAGATGTAGGACCTTGCACTTGGCATGGTTCAACTTCATGAGGTTGGCCTCAGCCACAAGCGTGTCAAGGTCCCTCTGGATGGCATTCCTTCCCTCCAGTGTATCCACCTAACCACACAGCTTGGTGTCATTGGCAAAGTTGCTGAGGGTGCACTCAATCCCACTGTCCATGTCAGCGACAAAGATGTTAAACAAGACTGGTCCCAACACCAATCCCTAAGGGACACCACTCGTCACTTGTCTCCGGCTGGACACTGAGCCATTGACCACAACTCTTTGTGTGCGGCCATCCAGCCAGTTCTTTATCCACTGAGTGCCCCACCTATCAAATTGATGTCTCTCCAATTTAGAGACAAGGATGTTGTGTGGGACAGTGTCGAATGCTTTGCACAAGTCCAGGTAGATGACGTCAACTGCTCTACCCCTGTCCATCAGTTCCGTAGCCCCATCGTAGAAAGCCACCAAGTTGGTCAGGCAGGATTTCCCCTTAGTGAAGCCATGCTGGCTGCCACCAAGCACCTTGTTGTTTTTCATGTTCCTTAGCATGCCTTGCAGGAGAATCTGCTCCAAGATTTTTCCAGGCACAGAGGTGAGACTGATTGATCTGTAGTTCCCCGGGTCATCCATTTTCCCCTTCTTGAAAACGGGGTTATGTTTCCCTTTTTCCAGTCATCAGGCACTTTCCCTGACTGCCATGATTTTTCAGATATGATGGCCTGTGGCTTAGGAACATGGTGTGGTGTTTACAACTGAGAATCACCCTGTTAAGAAATATACTTGGTCATAAGTATTTGAACAGTAGAATTTGGTCCTTCAGATTCTTCAACACCCTACGGAGAGGGGAAGAAATAAAGATTTTCTCTCTTCCTGTATAGTACATAATTTCATAAACCAAAAATAGTTTGTGGCTTTAGGGGATACACAGCTACATTGACAATACACCTTGGAATGCTAATATAATCATGTAATGCTAATATAATTTGAAAGAATATGAGAAACAAAAAGAGATATCAAAAGAGAGTCTGTTTCCCTGCTCAGAATACTGCAACTTCTTTAGCGTCAGTTGTTTGCTTGTTTTCTGGGAAACAGAACTCCTCAAGGAATGCTGAGATTTTTGTGTAATACAGAATCATAGAATAGTTAGGTTTGGAAAGGACCTTAAGATCATCTAGTTCCAACCCCCCTGCCGTAGGCAGGGACACCTCATGCTAAACCATGCCATGCAAAGCCTCGTCCAGCCTGGCCTTGAGCACCACCAGGGGTGTAGGATTCACACCCCTGGGGCAACCCATTCCAGATATGGTTTGAGAAACTGGTATTTTAAGAAGAAAAGCCACACAACCAACAAAGTTGTGGATTTTATGACTGAGGAGAAAGTAAATAGCATATACTCTGTCAAGTTTCTAGGTTTGTATTTGTCTCTAAATGGTAGGCAGAGAGTGACTAACCAGGCTGATTATATGGAGCCCTATGTACTCCATACAGCCTACTTGTGGCAGAAGACTGATGCAAAATCCAGCTCAAAATTTGTTACATTGATTTCATTTGTACTTTTCAGAGAAAATCAATAAAACCCCATGGAATCACAGAGAAATAGTTTGGAAGAGAAGTTGAGAAGTCTTACTTTTTATCCTGATGGCCCAAGGCAGGATCAAATATTTATATGGTATTTCAGACAGCTTTTTTCTAAGATGCTTTAAATCCACCAGTACTGGGTGATTCATAACATAATAATCTACTCCAGAATTTTTTTTCCTGATACAAAGTTTTCCTAGTTCTAAAGTAAGTCTTCTTACCTTTAAAGCCTGGTACACCAACTGGTTGAAATACATAGCCAAGATTTTACACTGCTGAAGAGGCCAAAAGCATTATTTTGTATATCTTACAGGCTTTTGTCTTGTTTATATTTTCAAGTACAAACTGCTGCCCCTTTTGCAGCAGCCCTTCACCTGTCTTCAGCCTGTGATTTAAAATGTTCAGCAGTGTCAGACTTCTCAGATACACGAGTCTTATGTAAACAGCTTTTCCTCCCCTCTGTTTCTGTAAGGTAGATTATTTCTCTGGAACTCTACTTGGTGTGTTCTACTTTACAAATGATAACTAGTCTTTGAGTGTTGCTTTTTATTTTTTAAATTCCAAGCCTGTTGGAAGTTTGCTGACAACAGTGCTTGAAATTGGAAAAAGTGTGGTAGAGACTTCAACTTAGCTCCAGGAGTTTTGGCCTTGCATAAAGGAGAGATTCCAACTTGCCTCCGTTGATGGTAGTTCTACCCATCATGCAAGAGCTCTTTAAAAGTTATTGCTTCCATGGATATGAGATCAGCAGCTCCCAGTTCCTGTTAGGTCTGAGGATCAGTCAGTATAGAGTAAGTTACATCCTTGCAGTGCAGCAGATCTTTTACCTTTGTATGAAGCAGCTCTCACGAATTGGTGATGTGGTAGCAGGCATTGTCTTAGAAGAAGTAATAGCCATCAACTTTACCTCATTTCTGTGGGAAGCTGGATGAAAGACTGCAGGGATTCTCAAGGGCCTCCAGAACTTCTCTTTTATGGGCTGAACAGGTATTCCAAATAAATAAAACAGGTAAGTGCAACTTCAGTATGCACAGATTTCCAGCTATTGGATTTGGATCTTTAGAAAGGAAACTTTGTGGGAGACCTTTTTATGAACTGCTTCTTTTCTAAGAATATTTTAGCTCCTGAACAGTTGATATGTAGCATGAACATCTTAGTCCTTTTTTCCATAAATAAAAACTGAAGATGGTTACTTGAAACATTTTCTAACATGAAAAGTCAATGTCACAGGCAACAGCAAAGCTTTTGAAGTTTCAGACGTTTCTTATTTAGATTATTTTTATCAATGCTGTACCAACTCACACTTGATAAGATGTGCCACTACTTTTATGAATGTCTTTATGAAATGTTATTATAATGATAAAATACAGTGTGTTGATTCCTCTCATATTTTTCAAGGCTGATGTATCTAGGAAGCTTTAATCAGGAAAGATGTAATACATTTCAATTTTGGGCTTACATATTCCATAAATATTAACTTTTGCCTAATTAAAACCACCATTAGGATGGCACTTGAATACAAACGGCCATACAATGTTTATTAGCTACCTTTTGCAAAGTAATTTTATGGTTTGATAGTTTAGGGATATGGTTCTTTAAGCTTATAGTTCCAGGAGAGTTCAGTGATAGCTAGTCTGTGGATGTTAATAAATTAAACTGTGTGTTTGAATTCAGTTGTGAGATATAATTCTATGTGATAAAGCTATTTCTGTGCAGAGGCAGAGGCTTTTATCAGGCAGTCCTCTAAAGGCACAGAACTGGCACTTTGACTTTATGCCATTAAATATTCCTTGTGTTGGCCTTGCTGGGAAAATGTTACACTTGATTTTTTTTAATACATATATATATATATATAAAATCTTCTTTTTCGTATACATCAACTTCACAGTGTTTGATTCACACTTTCTTAATATTAATCACAACTGATGTATTTTATACACTGTGTGTCTTTGCCTTCACAGCATTTATTCTTCCTTTGAATTTTAAATGTTCTGCAAGTATATCAGCCTAGTATTGCCTTTTTCCTTTAGAACAGCTCTGCTGGACATGACCTTAGCTGGAAGTGTGCAATGAATTCTGTTCATTGTGCCTCTTCTTGTATGTTTTTATTTAGTCTAGTCATCAGTTTTTTATTAAGCTATAAAGCCAGTAATCATGTACCTTTGATAGTCTGTGAGGAGAACTGTATTGTTGTTGGATGATAGGCTCACAATGCTTTTTAATCTGAATTCTTGACATCTTAAAATTACTGGATGCTTTCTGGTGTCTTGAAGAGTAATTTGTGACAGAGAAATTAAATTGAGAAGTCTTCGTAGGAAAATCCTTACTTTCTCAGTCTAGGCGTTTGGGCTATGCCTGAATTTCGGAAATAGTAGCTTAGATTTGTATTGTGAAATGGGGTTATTGAGTAATAATAACAATTTTTTACAGGGTTTAACTTCCAGTGCGAGTCTAGTTTGACTGACTAAGTGCCTGCTAATAGCTGGAGTGCATTAAGTGAGCTTCTGGACCATATTTTCCCACACAGCTTTATCTAAAAGAATCCAGTTGTGCACTCCAAGTGTATTTCCATTATGTGAACCAGAACATGGTGACTGGGAACTATTAGGTGACTTCTGAAAGCACATTTTTGATCTGAACAGAAATGCTGGTATGTCTGTACGTCAGACAGCACTGTGGGAGCTTTCTCATTTTTGAGGGCCCAGAAATGGGGTGAGTCTGTTGAATTACAATTTGATCTCTTTTGCAGAATCCAAATCTGATCCTTCCTAGATCAGGGAACTTATAAAGACATGCTTAGAGACAGTCCTAATATTTTAGGGATGTTTGTTAAAGATTGGGCCAATGTATATGTCATCTTAGAGCCAAATACTCTGGAAGAGATTTTACTAACATCTAATCACCATCACCAGACACCAGCATCATTGAGCAGAAGCTATTCCTTACTACTTGATATCTTGTATCACTTGCCTGATTGACAGTTTGCAATTAATTCTCATTGTGTGTATTCAGGCTGCTCATTTAGTTGTGACTGAGGAACACCATGTGTGCAGAACATAGCACAGAACTCCCATCAACTAAATGCCTTCTTGAATAGGAAAATGTATAGCTGTGTCAAAAATACACATCATAGGTTTTAAAAGTAGAGTACATATATGCTAGGATTTCAGTGCTGAACTTAGATTGGCTGTATTGCAGACTGTTCTGCAGCATGATGCAGAGACACCCTTGTAACTTTTAGTAATCTCTGTGTTTCAGGATGCAATTACTTTTCCAAAGAAAATATACAGAATAAGTGAAACATCAGAGGGAAAATTAAGTCAATAGCACTGCAAGTCTGTGTGAAGGCTGGCTAATTCTGTAATTTAATTTGTTATTGCAACTTGAATTGGAACTTTTAAAATGCTATGCCAAAGCACAGCTTGCTGAATATTTCAGGAATATTTGTAAGTATACTTAGAGCTTGATCATAGTGACTGGGTAGTGTTTTCCTTGCACAACATGACTATGAAGTCTGATAGTACTCCTGTTTGCTATAGAAATGCCCACAAAGCCAAACTAACTTAGTTTTGTCTTGGCCATATTTTCAAGTTCAAAATCTACACCTTGCAATGTCTTTTTATTTTAAAGAATCAAATTTATTTTCAGAATGAATATGCTTCTTTTAAGCATTGCTAAATTGCTTCTAAATCCAATTATTTCAGAGATGACACAGCTGCCAGATTTATTCTTAGCTCATGTAAGTGCCATCTCAGACTATTATAAAAATGTTTTAAAATTGTGAATACATGAAGACTTTATTCCTTGTCTCATATATTCAGTTAACTTAAGAGAAGACAGACAGTCTAAAGGAAACATGGACATGCTGGAGAGAGCCCAGTGCAGGTCCACATGAAGAACTGTGTTCAGTGTTCAGTACTTAAGTTCTCAGTTAGAACAAAGCATAGACATACCAAAAAGAACAGTTTTGTTGAATATGTACTCCAAGAAGTAGGCATTCAGGCATTGCATATTATTGTCATGATCTATCTGAAACTAGTTTTGAGAATCAACTCTTGTGTCAGTAGAATTTCCTTAACTGTTAGGACTCTGTTAGTTTTGTATGTAGAATGGGGTCTGTCATTTTGCCATTTGGTCTCCTGTTCTTGCAAAGAACCTTCAGTGGCTTAGATGAGCATCAATAGCTTCAGATTTGAGCCACTGTGTGGAAATGTGGGATCTGTACGCATATGCATGTATAGCATGCAATAAAATGAAATTATTTTTGTTTCCCATTTCATTATGTCTGTGTAACTAGTACTTGATTGTGTGGCACATCTGTAGTATCTCTAAATGAACTGAGTAGGTCAGGTGGGGTAAAATAGACCTATCACTTCCTGCTGGGTTTTACAGAAGTTTTCTAAACCTAAGTCTAGGATGTGTACTAAACTGTCATCTCTTCCCAGGAAAATGTAAACCAGAATAAGGGTTCCGGAGCTCTTTCACATTTTTCACTTTAAGTGATTTTTAAAGTTTCTTAATGTGTTATAGCCCACAGCAGCATCACCTAGATATTGCATAATTACCTGCTTAAGAAATGCAGTCAGAACACATGCTATAAGATTGTGTATTAACTTGCATAGAGATGTTTACAGTCAAGTCAAAGAATTTTGCCGTTACTAGTTGAACACAGGGAGCTGCACAGCTGAGCTCAGGTCAATACTAGCCTATTTCCTGAAGAAAAATATATGGTGATTGTATCATGACATAACCCAGAACTAGTATTTTAGATTTATAGTGCTACAGTTTTCTTTTCATCTTTATTTGAAAACATAGGAAATTTTCATGTAACCTGAAGTTCTGTCTCCCTTAGGGCCTTATTCAGTGCTATGTGAGATACTGATATCATGATTATGGTTTTGTTCCGTTCTCTTTTTTCATGCTGATGAAAAGGGTATCATTAGTTCTTAAATTTTCGTAAATTTTCTTACTACAAATTGTTGTGTTAATAAAACCACATATAAATAATAAAACCAAAAATAAAAATGTGTGAGGCAAAAGCATGAGCTGAAACATGTGTACTTTTCAGGACTCTCTTCTTGTAATCAAGATTGGAATTGCATAGACTTATTCCTACTTTAAACATAGTATTACCTTAATCTTGTTTGTGAGCATTTGTAACATGGTTAAAATAAGTGAAAAAGCCCCAACTCACAAAAATCCCAACCTCTTAATTAAATTTTGATTATTAAATTATAATTTATATTGAAAGCACACATAAGAAAATTATCCATTAGAATTTACAAACTCATGGGAGATTAAAAAGAGCTTAGTGCTCTGACATAGTCCTGATGGGCACATTACCTCTCTAACTGTTTGAAAAGCAAGACAGACTTCAATAAATGTCTTCAGACCTTCATACACTATACTAAAGACCTCAGTGGAGTATTTGGTCAAAGTTATATTTCTGTGCTTTGAAAATGTTCTGTTCAAACTTGTTGATACTTTATCAGTTATTTTAGTAGAGAGGAGATAAGCTTTCAGTCCCTTCAATTAGCAGTTTATTTATTATAAAAAAATCTGTATTTTTCAAAGTGGAAATAAGAACAAGATCCTTAATTTTCACAACTGTAAATTAGGATTTCTGTATAATAGAACATGGCTACAGCTGTGCCTCAAATACACCACTGAATATTATAAGAACTAGAACCACAAAAAGGAGTTCCAGGAAATACTCCAACTAGTATGCTAAACTTTTTAGAGCATGCCATGTAACTATACTATATCTGCTAATTGGAGTACTTTTTTTTGGCTAAAAAAGATAAACTAAATTCAACACTGTAAGTATTCATTCTTTTATTCTGTTTTGGTTTGGTTTTTTTTTAGGTATGAGCTATGCTCAAAATGCTTCAACTTTTTCACTGATTTCTGATTTTGATCATGAGAACTGTATAACTGTATTATGAATGTTCATACACTTCCACATTAGTAAAGGAAATTGTCATTTACTAGCCAAATCTCCCATGGACAATTGATTAAGAGGAAAATAGCTTCTGCCCAAGCTGACAAGCCCCAGCTTTTTGGAGCATGCTATATTTGCAACAGACACCTCTGTGGGGCTTCTTGGTGAAGTCCCAAGAAGTGTATGGCCTTCTGTGAAGTGCTGTTAGGATTTTTCAGGGAGTAATGCAATTAGCTGAGACAAGTGTCATATTCAAAGTCATGAAGTTATAACTGCACAGAACAGTGTACATGGAATTACAGAGAGACAATTTGAGTATAATTATTTGTTTCTGAAAAACCTGCTGACTTATATGTCTCAAAGTGGATATGTGAAACTCTGGAACTCCTTTGCTATGAACACCTTTGTTTGAAGGTATAGAATCATCCACAGAAGAGATAAGTTGTAAAATATGACTGAATTTGAAAATAGTAAGGAATGAAAGGTATTTTTGATCAGGAGAGAGCATGCACACTTGTTTGGCTCCTTCAAGCTCCAAGACATTATCATCAGTACTGAATTTGAAAATCTTGTCTCTAGACTGCAAGAAAAAGAACATTCAGAAAAGTCTAGTTATATTAGTTTGCTACCTTTTAGCAAATTAATGTAGATCCCGTTCAAGACCATGGTTTCTGCATTCATTAGATAAGATGTCTTGGGGCAATCTAGGGATACATGAAACCTTAATTAAAGCTAGTGCTAAGTTGTGTATGTGTGCATCACATTTAGGAACTAAAACCACATAAATGCAGTTCTAAAGCTCTGGAAGTCGTGAACTGTCAGTAATTTTGAACAGAGAACTATTGAAGTACTTTATTCTTTTTATATTGTTTCCCCTGTCTTGCAACTATCAAAGTGTAGCTTTTGTACACTATCAAAGTGTAGCTTTTCAGGTTGGGACATAATTTGTACTGAAAGGTGATAGAGTGATTTTTTCGATGTCTTATTTATTAAAATTGAAAGTTTTGCTAATGAACTGGTAATTACTTTAATGTGGATTATAGCAGGCTTGGATACTATCCTGTGATTAATTTGCAGTTCAGCTTGAAAAAAAAATTGACGACTAGTAATAGGGGAAGCACTTATACTTTAAATTGTTTTACTGAAGAGCCACTTCTTGTGGATTTATGTGATCGTTTTATAATAGCTCTTCTATCTGTTGAGTGCATAAACACTTGCTTAAAGCACATTTGATATTTTAAACTTTTGAAACAAGGGATAAATTTTAATGTCTTTTTTCCCCTTTCTGTACACTTAAATATATCTGATATGAAGACATGTTGCATCAGGCTTAAATAGATCTCTAATTAGAAGGGAAAATAGAACAAAAATAATTGAATGGTGGAAAAGAAAAAGTCTGTCAAGTTTCCCAACTCTGCCACTGCTTTCTGAAAGTAAGGACTTTCCTACATGGATACAGTGACCAGATGTCTGTGTGACTTAATATTTAAAATCTTGATGCAGCAGTTTATATGTGCTGTTCTTATAACTCCTTTTAACAGAAAAGGAGAAATCAAGCAGAAAGAAGATAGGTCTGATGCTGCACAGTTTACATGTAGCAGGATATTTAAACCAGGTGTCCTGGTTTCAGCTGAAATAGAGTTAATTTTTTTCATAGTAGTAGCTGGTGTAGTGCTGTGTTTGGGCTTCTCTCTAAGAACAGTGCTGATAACACACTGATGTTCTGATTGCTGCTAAGTAATGCTTACCCTCATCAAGGACTTCTCAGTCTCATGCTCTACCAGTGAGGAGGGGTACAAGAAGCTGGGAGGGAGCAGAGATGAAACACCTGACCTGAACTAGCCAAAGGGGTTTTCTATACCACAGCACATCATGCCCAGTATGTAAACTGAGGCAAGGTAGCTGGAAGGGACCGATTGCTGCTTGGAACAGGCTGGGTATTGGTCAGTGGGTGGTGAGCAATAGTGTTGTGCATCACTGTTGTTTGGGAATTTTCTTCCTTGTTTTATCTCTCACTCTCTCTGATATTTCCCTTTTAATGATTATTGTTATGTGTATTATATTGTAATTTAATTAAACTGTGCTTATCTTAACCCATGGATTTTACCTTTTTTACAGTTTTCCTCACCATCCCACTGAGGCAGGGGAGTGAGCAAGTGGCTGAGTGTGACTTAGCTGCCAGCTGGGGTGAAACCACGACACCGTGGTTTAAACCTGGCAGACTGGTTCATCCTGCTGCTCAATTAATGCAAGAACTTTCTTTCTATAGGCTAGCAAAGTTTATGGCACTATATAAGTAATAAACACTGCTGTACAGCATGTTAGATGGGGTAACGCAAATGCACCGCTGTTCCATTCAACTAAAAATTTAACCTTCAACAAAACCAATCAAATATTGATGATAGTTCCTCCCCTTACAACTTCTCTATTCATAGAGCTCTGATGGATTCCTATGAGAGTTCTGCACCCTTGAGGACTTGCAAACTTAGACTTACTAAAGCTGAATGCAGTTCAGGAAGCTCTAATGGGATAACTTGGGTAAGGTTGACTCACTTTCAGTGGCATTATGGTTCTTAACTTCCCTTGATGATTCATTCCATTTTTAGAGACATCTTTTCTTCTTATTCTTAATGTCAGTAGTCTATTTAAACAGCAAAAGGAAAAGAAAAATAAATTTATAGGCAGGGGAGTAGTATTCTGAATCCTTTGCTTCTCTCTGTGGAAATCTTCAAGTTTAATGGCTCTTTTTTGCTGACATCAAATTTCAAGGGTTCTGCAGAGAGCAGCAGTTCTACAGTACAATTGTACTGTTCAAAGTGCACTATAGGGTCCTAAATTCTCCTGTGAGTTTTCAAGCTATAAAAAGAAGATTGAGACTAAATTCTGAAATTATTAACTATTTTGGAAGATGAATTTCAAATAAAGATCATTTTGGCAAGAGCAATGGAAGAGTGTGCAGCAGTATCTCGTACAAGTATATAGGGTTTTGACAGATGTGGTGAACAGAAAAATGTTCTTTCCCATGAATATTAGAGGTTTTCAGACTGGGTAAAGACTTAATATGATGAAGAAATAACAAGTTTACTTAACTGCCATCTGGTTATTTTTAAGGGAATGAAAAAGTCTGTCACTTTTTTTCTCATTTTGCCTCTTAGGAAACTCTTACAGCCACCTAAAAACCATTTATTCATAACACTTTCTTCTGTCTGTATTGTAGTTATGGTAACTTCAGCCTTCTGTGTAAAGGAACAGAGGTTTGCTTTGACTTTTTTTGGAGATAGAAAATTATCAGTAATGTCAGCCTCTGTTTCTATAGTACTGTCATTGCTTGGCTTGATTCTTTTGAAGACTCCAGAGAAGAATATTTAACATGCACTTTACAGCAGAAAGCTCTATACTGAAATTTCAGTGAAGTAAGAAAAAGCCATAATTGACATTGTTTTGTGATTTAATCGCAATAGGCTGGTTTGGCTCAAATGCTAAAACAATCTGATGATTTCCTTCTGCTTTGGATGCTTTTTGGACACAACAGAGAAACCATATTCTGCGCAGTTCATGCAGTTCACATGGAAACACTATAGCTTAAGAGAACTGGAGGTGTGCTAACTGACAACGTAGTTTTTTGAAGTAAATATACTAATAAGAAATTTGCTTTTCATAGCAGGATTCATCTGAACCTTTTTTTCAGTCAAGCAGACACTTTAAAGTTTACACAAAATTTAGGGCTGAGAGCCTGTGTGGAGAAGCTAAAGGCTGCAGCCCGGGGGACTGAAAGCTTTAGCAGGTGTTGAGCTGTACTTGCAGCTATTTAATTCCAGCTGCTGTGAGCCCCTCAAGGGCCCTAGTGGTTTTCTTGACAATGGTCAATCCCATCATCATGATGCTATATACAACCACATGCTTCTTGCATTACTCTTCCATTCCCAAGCCTCATGCTAAGGTCAGGGAGGTGACTACTGCAAAACATCTGTACTGCAGCTTGGATCTTCCTCAGATGACCAAGAAGTGATCAGTTTTTTATCCTTGAAAGCACAATCCTAATCTTCCAGTTTTTTAAAAAAGGTGATTATATTAGTGCCTCCCTATTCTAGCTTTCATAGATGGATGTCTCAAAGAAGAAAAAATGCTGCATTCAAGTGAAGTTTTCTCTTCCATTTTTCTAGCCAAATGATAACTGGGAAGTACTGGAAGTCTTTCAGAAAGACTGGAATAACCCCAATGTTGGATTTTGAAGTATTTCTTTGTATTAAGTGGCTTTGGCAAGGATCAGGGCACTGTTGTTTAGGAAGGTGTGATAACCCATACACTGTCTTTCAGTAATGATTTTTGAAGAGCACCAGCGTTTTCTGATTTATCTTCCTTTCTGTAGTTGAAAATGCCTTCTTAAACAACTTACTGAAAGTCTATTAATGAAGATTTTGGTGGATGCGGGGCCTTGGAAATTTTTTTTAATACTTTTGAATGGTTTTATCCTGCTTATTACATAAAATATCAGGTGAATTTATGAATTAAGTTCAGAACTGGTTAAAATGGTAGTACATAGTTTTCACATCTAAAGTATCTGGTGTTGGTGTTGCATATTTTGTGTCTGTTAAGTTTAGCAAAACTGCTGACATCACAAGACACAATGGTGTGTTTATGCATTTGTTTCAAACTATTCTTTTTAGTTAATCAAGAAATTAAAATGAACATACAAAAATTTTGGTAATTTTACCATCAATTTTACCATAAAAGGCTTCAAATATTTTCTAATAATCTGGGAATTAACAAGCTAATAAATGAGAACAAAGTGAACAAATGGTGCTCTTTTTTCATTCTAAGAAGTGTTGATCAAAAATGGACAGCAAATTAGATTTGAATCCCCAGGTATAATATCTTTAAATGGAGCAAGTACTTGTATTCAGAACTGTGTCCAATTTATTTTTGTAGATAGTTAACATATGATAATAGGCATAGTGAATATGCATATATTGGATATTTTTCCGATGTTATTGGGAAAATATTGTTGAATATGTAGATACTTGAATTAAAGAAATGGTTGTTTCGTTCTGCAGTGTATGTAGAATTAAATATCCCCCTTTTATATGCTAATGTGGAAAAAAAGATAAAAATATGGTCTAGATGAAGAACAAAAGCTATTTATTTTCTCAGAAAATATGGAAGAGATGTTTAGTGTTAGGAGAAAAAAAAAAACCCTCTTTTACACTCTAAAAGGTAAGAGTTGTTTCTAGAGCTCCCTTAGAACCAATGATCTGATTCTCAAAGATATTTGAAGACTGTGGGAGAACTGCTTCAGGTGGCTTCTGAGAAACCAGAAAAGCCACTTCAGATCACAAATGAAGAGACTGCATTGTCTCAGTTTGCTACTTGGTTCTTGGATTTCCTTTTACCATCTGGCCATATCAACACACTGGATTGTTTTAAAGCAATAAATCGTTATATATCTATTAACTTCTTATTTTGAGGCTCACTGCTGTGGTAATTTGAGTGCAAATTAAGCGATAGAATTCAGTAGCCATCCAGTGCACAGTATATGAGTAGCTTTTAATAATGTGCACTGCTAGAGCTTATACAAATGATTTTTTTCTTTGAACTTTCTTCTCTTTTTATAAGTATTCTAATGCTCTGCAACCTTAAACTCACCTCTCTCTCTTTCTCAGTTACTTAAAAGGAGAGATTTTTATGTGCCACCATCAGGCTGCTGGCATAAATTTAACTGAGTGCTAATTACAGTTCAGAATTTTTCTGTGCTCAGAACTGAATATACACGAAGCCACAAAGTATCCTGCTAGGTTCCCATCTTTGGAGGTTTTCTAGGTACCTTAAGACTGCAGTGCCTGAAACATTCAAGTAGGTAAAATCAATCCATTTTCAAATTAACCCATTTTATTAACACATGTTGAAGAGTCATGAAGATAATGTTCACTCTCTATTTCATTTTACCTAGTCGCAAGTAGAAAAGTGTTTCTGGTAGACTGCCTTCTGTGGCAAGTAAGTATTTGCTAAATCCTGTAATCAAAGAGGCTTTTTACATACACATATTTTATTGAATCAAAGTTGTTATAACCTCTGAACAGTGAAGGTATGTAATGACTTCCCAGGAAGCCTCAGAGGAGAGGAACAGCTATAAGATCCAGAGGATGGAGATGGTTCATTTGTGTCTGATTCTGGGATGGTCTTACACTTGCCAGAAGAGGATTAAATGTTCTTTACCTACTGTTGTCAGATGTATAAAATATACAACATCTCAAAAGTTCTTGACATCATCAAGACTTAAACAGTTGTGTAAAGCTGGTTATTCCACCCCTTAAATTGATAATTGATTTAAATAAATATTAAGAATCATAAGTCTTAAAAGGAGTATAACACTTGAATTTGATAGCCTCCAAAAGCATTTTTACTAAAAGTTATGTCTTTCTAATAGAATCATTACTAAACTTGTGCAGTAAAAATTGATAACATGAGAAAAGAATTGAAGGGATGTGTCTTTGATATTTTGCTGTTAGTCTAAAATGTGATTAGTTTCCTAAATGTATTTTGATTGTATACTTTTTACTTCAAATTTCTTTGTGACTTTCTGAGTGCAATAGAATAAACCATTATATTTTTCTCATTCGTTAACTTCGTGTTTGAACAGATTACAAAACAAACTGTGTATTCACAGAGATGCATTCAGAATATTAGTTTAATATGCTTTTCATGTTGTACCTAAGGAAGATTTCAACTTCAGTACTAGTCAGCATATATTTTCAAAATGGTTCAGATGTTAAACTATCCTGTAATACAATGAACTCAGTCCCATATTATTTCAGTGTAATGACTTTAATCTGAAACTTTGCCATTATATTTTCTACTTTCAAGTTCCAGTAATCAGCTATATCTGCTGCTGCAACTGACTAACTATAATGCTTATCTGCAGATCTTTCATTGCTTCCTATAACTTTCTCTAGATCCTGATTGCATTAGGATGAAATTTTAAGGGTCTTTATGAAGGGGAGAGATGTTCAACGTTCCTCATGAAACATGGAAAGGGAGACACCTTATTAGTAAAAAGAAAATTTTGCAATGCAATTAAGACAGAAAGATGAGACTTAGCTACAAAAAGCGTCCCTATGGTTAAGAATACTTGAATTTCACAGTGAAAACAGGTCTGGGTTGGGCTGGACTACATTTTAGATGTGCAGAAAAGGTTTGATTCTGCAGAGTCTCATTGATATCAGTATAGGTTCTCAACTGGTTTAAGCACATATGAGAACCAGGTGTTTAGCAGAGCACTAATTAGTGCTCTGCTCAAAAAGTCTCCAACTATATGCCCCACAACTGTGAGGAAGAAAACCAACAGCTCGCATTGGTTATAGCCTGGAAGGATCAATTATTTACTTCCAAACTGCTCTTGTAGAGTTCCCTCCAACCACATAGACAGCCTAGAACTGAAACTGCTTTGATTGCCTAAATTTGAGTATCCAAGTACAACAGGACACAAGTCATCCTTGCAAGGAAGGCAAAAGTATGACAGCAGTAAGGGATATTTAGAAGATGGGAATATATATGTTGATTTCCTCCCGCAGCAGTGACTGACATTTGCTTACCTTTTCCCTGAAAGACTATGATTCTTAATGCATTAATTGTTAGAAGAAAAAATGCTCAAACAAACTAGCGAATAATATTCTGATAGCAGTCATTTTCCTAGTTTTGAGCTGCTTAGGCAGGAGGTGCCTTAATTTGCAGATAATTATTGTCTGCAAATTGTCCAAAAGTTTTGATAAATATTGCTTGCAACCAGATATTGTACCAGCATTTCTCTTCATTCAGTCTCACTCAAGTACCCTAGTCTGTTACATGAACTAGCCTCAAAATTCATTTTTAGTTCTTATAGGAAGTGTCAGAAAAGTGACAAAGCTATGGCTTTGGTATTGACGTTTTTTGCCACAAGGGCTCTTTTGGCTGTGATATAATTAGAAAGCAGAAGACTATTACTTTTTCCTTGTATTTCAGTAGTTTTATTATCAGGTTGGTTTCTCTCACATTTTCTATTTCCAGTATCAAATTTACTCATCATTTGTGGTATATGTGTAGAACCTGAATGTATTATATTTTTTTAAAGGGTCTTGATTCCTTTTGCAATGGTAATGAGTTGTCTTTCCATATACTGGGTGGTGTGGATAATTTACTTGCAGTAAACAGGATCAAATTCTGAGGACATGCTTAGGAAAATCAGTAGGCACCTAGGTGGTTGTGTAACCTCTCTATTTTTGCAGCCTCATTTGCCCTGCTTCTTCCATCATTACTTTTTTCACATGAGGCTATCATTTTGCAGTTAACCCAGAAATAGTATTTCAGAGTGTACTGTCCAATTCTCAAGACTCTGAGAAACAATATTATTCTTAAAACCCAGCTAAGTCTCATTTTTAGTACATCTAATAACATTAATTTCTTGTGATTTTTTTATATAATGTTGAATCTTGAATTAGTTGAGTGTTTATTTAGGGAGTTTTGCTTCCTCACTCCCTCAGTTCTACTGATTATTATCAACCAAACATCTGGTATGCTGGTTTGTTTTGGGTTTTTTTAATTTATTTTTTTAAATCTCTGTCTTTTTCTCTCAAACAAAGCTCACAGATATGTAATTCATTAGATTGAATAGGCTTAGAACTTAGGAAAGTAGCAATTCTCTGAACTCTGAAATTTGGCCATTGCAGCTTTTTTATGTGATTTTCACCTTGCAAAAAATGGTAAAGAAATCTCTAGTACCAAAACTGTCTGCAACTGTTGTATCTGAGACAGTATTCTTGTTTTGGCCATATATACTGTTGTCCATTTCTCACACTTCAGAAGATAGATGAATGATACATGAAACCTTGTCACTCAGTATTGCAACATGAAAATGAATATATTGTCTGTTTGTAGCACTGCACAGATGTGCATCTTTTGAACTGCCATCAGAAGCATTTCTCATAGTTCATTTTCTCTTCAAGTATTTAATATTTGATTGATGAAAAAAATCACATTAGTGGTTTAACTGAAATAGTGTTTCATATACTCTCAAAGGACTTCCTTCTGAAGCTTGAATCAAATTACTGGAGGTAGTTTAAAGAACATAGGAGCTGAGGGAAGAAACTAAAATCTATACAGCCTAAAATTTATAATCTGAGTTTTGAAGTTACTGACTATATTGTTTTAAGACTGTGATCCTGTTAAACCTGGGACAAGGTAGAGCTCCTTTAATTGCTAGATTATGACAAAAAGAATGCATAAAGAGCAGATACTAATGCGAGAAGGCACTGGTCTGGAACTCCAGCTGTCTAGGTCAAGTTCCTGGCTCTGCTGTACACCACCTCAGGCAAATAACTGAGTCTCACTGGGCTTCCATTCTCCATCTGTCAAATGGAGACAATGGATGCATCCTTCTGCCTGGCCTTCATCTTGCCTATTTATATTGTGGCTTAGAGGAAAAAATAAATGTTTCTTGAAACATGTTTGTATAGAACCG
Source organism: Agapornis roseicollis (assembly GCA_002631895.1). Classification (NCBI taxonomy): domain Eukaryota; kingdom Metazoa; phylum Chordata; class Aves; order Psittaciformes; family Psittacidae; genus Agapornis; species Agapornis roseicollis. Next base: position 55,737 of record NDXB01009675.1, read on the forward strand.
AATATACTGAGGCTTTTAGGTACTTCCGTATTACAGTAAGGGATGACAGTCTCTATGCAGAAGCATTTTTAATGTGTGTTCTGCAGAATGGATTTGCAGTCCATTTCAGACCAGTCCTGAAATAGTGTAAAATTTTCTCCTGGTCATTTTGGCAGATTATAAATTTTGTTGTTTATTTACCATATTGTAGTTACCATGATTAGTACTCTCAGCATTTATTAGTGTTTGAGATCTCCCATCCTGCCTACCCTCTCCATGTGCAAACACCCTTGTAATAGGACATTACAAGTAACCAGCATACATCGGCTATTGATAGATAATGGCTTCTATTGTATTGCTAGTAATAAAACTTTAATTTTTATGGCAAATTGCATTTCGTGATCCCATAGTGCCTATGAGTGCTAGGACTTGATAGAAATTGAATAGACATAAAATGCATTCACACTGCCTAACTTAGGTGATTGATCAGTTTGAAAATGTAGCCAGAAGAGGGCAGCTCCAGGCAGAATATGCAGGAATTCTGCATTTCCCTCTGATAGGGCATCTCTCTTCAGGACTATAGATTGAATCAAGGGAACTTACCCACTCAATGGGGGAAGTTGGATACTAAAAGTCATGTAACTTCTCTACTCTTTACTCCCTTCTAACACAACAATTTTTGATTTTTTTTTTTTTTAATCTTATTCAGGTGGGTATTTCTTTCCACACAAAACCTTCATTTGCTGCCACTGTAAAAAAAAAAAAAACCTGCCGTTTATAAATGCCTGCGCACAAATTAGTGATGATGGTTTCGGATTCATGGTTTTTACATGGAAACACCCTCTGAAAGTCTTCTGACATGATCCTAACACAGACTTGTTATTACAGTAAGTACTTTTTCTGTCCAAAATTAGTATCTAGAAAGAGTGATTTGCCATGGTGTAAAAATGTGTGTATACTCATAATTCAATATATCACTCAAAATGGAAATGAGACTATGAAATATTTTGTCAGGCATTTATCAAGGTTGGAGATTATTCAGTAGTGTGTTTCCTCTTTTTAGATTAATTTGGCCATTTTGAACTAGTAAAAGGTAGTATATATTAGTGTAGTAAGGTGAAAATAAATGTGGTGTCTCATGAAGATGTATTGCATTACCACGGTACCCTTGGATATGTGATGGTTACATGAAAAGAAACTCAGTGTTACAATGTAGTTTCCATGAATAGTCAGAGAAATGTAGGAACACAAAATACAGTTGCCTGTTCTAGTCATAAGAAGTGCCATGATACTTGACTACCCTAAGTTATCAGAACCCCAGAGGATCCTTAGCTACTCTAACCTGGTACAGAATTAGGTCTGGGACAAGTATCTGCATGCTAAATCACCTTCTCATCCTTCTACAAAGTATTACTTGGTCAAAATATGGGCTGGACTCTTGGTATTTCTCTTCTTAAATGAACAGCTGTAACAGAAGAGAGTTTGAGGAGCTGTGAGACAGCTGTCATATCAATGTCATGGACTGGTACTGTTTCCTTTTATGACTATTTTAATATGGGGAAATTAAAAAAGGAATTTGATAATGCCACATGTCCTGAAGCTTTAGCTCTCATTTTCAGCATTCATTTTGCATCACAAATTGAATTTTCAATTCAGAAAGAAAGGTGTGGCAGGGAGAATCCTAATTGCAGCAAAATTTCTTTCCTTTTCCCCTTCTGAGTCTCCTTACCCCTGCTTCTATTCTGATCTCCCTCTCTCATTACAGAATCACAGTTGGAAGTTTCTTTAAGTCCATTAAAATAATCATTGCTTAATATATACAGATGTTGATATATCCGTTCATTGGCTGAACAGTAGGTGGTGGTGATGAGTAGTGGGTAGCAGTATTGGCATAGTCTGTTGGTATCAGTGTGTGACACTATGCTGCTGGTAATACCTGTCATGAGCATACATGGTAACTACTGCTGTAATCTGTATCAGGAGCATAGGTCATACCTTATAGTACCTGGTTATTGTCCTGAATATTTGGGTCTTTCTTATTATTGTGCGCACACTTAATAATTTTCTTTGCTGATGTCCCTCCAGTCTGTTAATATTTCTAAGCTAGCCATTTGATTTAGCCTCTTAGTTTCCCCTTCTGTAATATGGGATAATAAAGGTGCTTAACCAACTCTGTTTGCTTGCTGAACTCTACCATTAAAATTTGCTTAGTTATCATTCCAAAAGATAGAATTCTTTTGTTTGACCATTATACAGAATATGACAGAAAGTGGCAATACCAAAGTGTGAGAATCGCAATGTTTCAGATGGTGGACTCCAGTTACTGAGAGCTAGGAAATGCCATAAATGAATGAATGGAAGAATGAATAGAAGTCAGAATGAAAAGGAAAGAAAGAAAATCAGCATATTGGAAGCAACTCAGGAAAAAAAAAATTGTGGTGTGGATGCCTGTTTCTCATTAATTGCACCTGATTTTTACAATATGCAATACTAGGTACAGGAGAATAAGCTTTATTATAGATCTTAATGCATTAATTGGCAGCATGTGGTATACAACCTTATTTGCATAAAGGATTAAACAGTTTTTTCTTTTACAAGAGCTACAAATATTCATATACTTGAAAAGGAACAGTCACTTCTTCCTAACTGTGTTCCCTGGTTTTACTCTTCTAGTTTAGTCTGCTGTAGAGTTAAAACATCCAATTACAATATGGGGGCAATGACAACGCTGAAAGCTTTGGAGTTTGGCAGCAGTTCTGGTGTCTTCAACATGAAAAGGTCATGGAACTGTTGGAACAAGTCCAGAGGAGGGCCATGGGGATGATCAGAGGGCTGGAGCACCTCTCATATGAAGATAGGCTGAGAAAGGTGGGGCTGTTCAGCCTGGAGGAGAGACAGCTGCATGGAGACCTCATAGCAGCCTTCCAGTATCTGAAGGGGGCCTATAGGGGTACTGAGATTGGACTATTCATTATGGACTGTAGTGACAGGACAAGTGGTAATGGGTTAAAACTTAAAACAAGGGAACTTTAGATTGGATTTAAGTAGGAAGTTCTTTCCTGTTAGGGTGGTGAGGCACTGGAATGGGTTGCCCAAGGAAGTTGTGAATAGTCCTTCCCTGGCAGTGTTCAAGTCCATGCTGGACAGAGCCTTGGGTGGGATGGTTTAGTGTGAGGTGTCCCTGCTTATGGCAGGGGGTTTGGAACTAGATGATCTTAAGGTCCTTTCCAACCCTAACTATTCTATGATTCTAAGTCTGCCTATGTCAGGAATACATCAATTTACATGCCAGTGGAAGGTAAAAAATCTCATTATTATTTACAGTGCTTTCCTAACCAGTAACTTCAAGTTATGAACTTGAAGGGTGCTGTAAAGCCATCTGATCTATGAGGTGGTTTATTAATTTGAACCACTTGATATTGCCTAAAGCTGTGAAAATAAGGATATAGGAAAGCACATTATTGTAATTATTCAATTAGGAATCCTTTCAATTATTCAGGTGTTCTAATCACTTGGGTATTTAACATACTGCTAAATGATGATCATCTGATTAAATACAGATTTGTATGGCACTTTAACACTTTTTATCACTGAAGAACAACATAAGCAAATGCAGACGAATGACTTAATCCTAAAAAATTGATTAATCTTGAATTCATTTGCTGTTAGAGGCATTGTTAGAAGCTCTGGAATTTGGCAAGAAATATGACAGAATTGCTACAGAACTGTGTTCTATTTCATGTATTTGCAGTTATATTTCCAGTTTTTAATAGCAATGAAGGTAACCTTGCAAACAACCCGTGAAATGAGGGGAGAACAATACAGTGCTTTTTCCTTCCACCTGCAAAAAATTTTTTTTTAAATCTAGAGATGATCACAGTATTCTTCCAAACTGACCTTCTCAGGCAGAGGTCTTTTTTCATGGAGATTGAATCATAATTTATGTTTCAAATATGATTGCTTTTAACAAAGCAGTAAAGAGATCACCACTAATATGTAACTACTCTAAATTTTCATTTTATTTTCAGATTTTTCTAGGTTCAGTTTTCACCTTTTGCATCATACTTGGTCCATGTCGAACAGCCACAAAAATTTTCCATAATCAGATCTCTTTTATGTTTATAAGTATCTTCACAGAGAAATGTAGTCATCCCTTAACTTCCTTTACTTTACAGTCAATCTCTGAAGTTACTCTCATCTCTTTGGAAGTGTGGACTGTAAACTAGAATGCTGTTCTGGTATAATTTTAGTTTGTTTTTTTGTTTGTTTGTTTGAACAAAAATGGAGTTTCTATTTGTTCCTAGAAGTGTTGGGTTTAGTCTGCTGAGCCAAAAAAAACCACCAAATCTACTAGGCTTGTCCTGTAACAGTAAAATGCCCTCCTGTTTACTCCATAAATCTTTGCATTTGTCCATGTAAGGAATTCATATTGTTCTTTAAATAGCTGATAAAATCATTGACAAGTTGGACCAAGAGCCACTCTTCTGCATTCATAGATGTATTCTCATTAATGAGTGATCCCTACCATTTATGCTTAATAGGATCTTAACTATGAAACAATAAAACTTAATGAATAGAGACATAGCTGAAAGCCAGATATGAAAGCTGGTGGAGATGATCACACTAGTAACAACAGAGCATTTAACTAAGGTGCTGTGTGAGAACTCTTTATATCACTTGATAAAGAAGGGACATAAAAATGCCCACAGGTATTTTTATTAAATTAAGACAACTAACAGTTCTAGTTTGCTGGTATCTTTACAGACTTCTGTTCATAACAAACTAATAGCTGCTTAGCTGTCCAAATATGCAGTTACTGAATCTAAAATTTATTTTAATTCATCAAAGATGAAGTGTTTCCAGCTATGCTGCCTTCATAGGCACTATAGAAATACGTAAATTTTTTTTCTTATTTTCTATCCCTTATTAGTAGAGTCTAATTCCATTTGTGTCAAGACAAAAAATCTTCATGTGTGTATGTGCCCAACAAGGAAAATGAGAAATTATTACTCTTATTCATTAGCAATGAGAAAGAACTGAGTTTTGTCTCATTTAATAAATATAGATTAAAATGAGAGTTTAGTATGTCTTCTAAATGATGTAAAATCTAATGGAATGCAAAAGTGTGAGACTACTAAATTACAGCATTTGTTTCTTTCCTGCACTGCTGTTGTGCAGTAACAGCATAATACGAAGATTTATGGAGGCTTACAGGTTCACTAGGAAGTGACAGCTTTGATTTTCTGAAAGGTAGCAGTGGAAGAGTTAAAAGCTTGCAGAGTATTTTCTGTCATTGTGAAGTGTTAGAATAAGGCATGCTGTTGATGGAATCTCTCTCTGTAGTTTCTGAGTACCCTGCATCATTTCTTCCTTTGAGAATTTCAGAGTAACTCTGTAAATACTGCCACTGCTCTACCTGGACACACATTTAAGATATGTTGACATTACATAATCAAACTTAAAACTGTATCTTGAATATCCACAAATTGCAAACTTCATTTTAGAATAGTGCTGGCCTGATAAACCATGTAAAAAGTTGTTTTTTTCCCCATGAGTAATACTATAATTAACATTACTCTGGTGTGATCTCATGTAAAAAGAATCTTAGAATAGTAGGGTTGGAAAGGACCTTAAGATCATCTAGTTCCAGCCCTCCTGTGATGGGCAGAGGCGCATCACACTAGACAAGGCTCTGTCCAACCTGGCCTTGAACACCGCCAGGGATGAAGCATTTACCACTTCCTTGGGCAACCCATTCCAGTGCCTCACCACCCTTACAGTAAAGAACTTCCTTATATCTAACCTGAATTTCCCCTGTTTAAGTTTAAACCTGTTACCCATTGTCCTATCACTACAATGCCTGGTGAAGAGTCCCTCTGTGGTATCCTTACAGGCCCCCTTCAGATACTGGAAGGCTGCTATGAGATCTCCAGGCAGCCTTCTCTTCTCCAGGCTGAACAGCCACAACTTTCTCAGCCTGTCTTCATATGGGAGATGCTCCAGTCCCCTGATCATCCTCGTGGCCCTCCTCTGGACTTGTTCCAACACTTCCATGTCCTTTTTTTGTTGAGGACACCAGAACTGCACATGGTACCCCAATTGGAGTCTCATGAGAGCAGAGTAGAGGAGCAGGATCACCTCCTTTGAGCTGCTGGTCACGCTCCTTTTGATGCAGCCCAGGATACGGTTGGCTTTCTGGGCTGCAAGTACACACTGCAGTCGGCTTATGTTGATGTTCTCATCGACCACCACCCCCAAGTCCTTCTCTGCAGGGCTGCTCTGAATCTCCTGTTTGCCCAAGCTGTAGCTGTGCCTGGGATTGCTCCGACCCAGGTGTAGGACCTTGCACTTGGCATGGTTAAACTTTATGAGGTTGGCATCAGCCTACCTCACAAGCGTGTCAAGGTCCCTCTGGATGGCATTCCTTCCCTCCAGTGTATCCACCGAACCACACAGCTTAGTGTCATCAGCAAACTTGCTGAGGGTGCACTGTCCATGTCAGTGACAACAATGTTGAACAGGATTGGTCCCAACACTGACCGCTGAGGGACACCACTCATTGCCTGTTCCCATCTGCATATTGAGCTGTTGACCACAACCCTTTGCGTGTGACCATCCTGCCAATTCATTATCCACCAAGTGGTCCACCCATCAAATTCAGTTGTCAGTTTAGAGACAAGGATGTCATGTGGGACAGTGTTGAATGCTTTGCACAAGTCCAGGTAGATGGCATCAACTGCTTTGCACCTGTCCATCAGTTCCATAGCCCTAGCGTAGAAGGCCACCAAATTGGTGAGGCAGGATTTCCCCTTAGTGAAGCCATGCTGGCTGCCACCAAGCACCTCATTGTTTGTCATGTGCCTTAGCATGCTTTCCAGAAGAATCTGCTCCAAGATTTTTCCAGGCACAGAGGTGAGACTGACTGGTCTGTCGTTCGCTGGGTCATCAATTTTCCCCTTGTTGAAAATGGGGATTATATTTCAATTTTTCCATATATTTCCCTTTTTCTATATAGTATCCTTTTTCCATATCACTGGATTAAGACCTATGCTGATAAAGTTGTTCCTGTAATGAAATATCTGGTTTAATATTTCAAGATTGTTTTGAGGAAGAAAAGGCTGTCAGTTGTTCCAATTGTGTGAATTCTGGAATGTGTTGGCAACTGTAGAAAGTCTATGCTGTACACTTCAGTTGCACTGTACTCCAGAAGGAATTGTACCTGGGCAGCAATATGAAAACACAGTTTTATGCAAGTGTATAAATGCACCTAAGTAGGTGTATACTTATATAAATATTCAAGACTGTGTTTTTGTACTTCAGTTTCAAAATAATTATTTTTATGTGTATCTGTGGTAGCAATTAAGAAATTGATGAGAAGCTCCAAACTCCTATGACACTCTTTCATATACAGTTTGAGTCTTGCATAAGGATCATTAGGCTAATAGAAAATCAGTAGGTAGAACATGGCTATTAAATGGGTTTTCTTCAGTTGCTGATAGTCTGTGTACTAATTACTGAGGAAAACTGTCTCTTTTAATGGTAAAGCTCTGGTTGTTACTTGTTTGGGAACCCACTTTGTGTGGTTTCTGTTCATTTTCTCTCAGAAACTGCAGCTATGAGACACCACAACTATCAGTTTTGCTAACTAACTGCCCTATTAGTCTCTCTAATTAGGCCAACAATTCAGAAGAAGGAAAAAAAACATTGTCATTAGGTGTAGCTGTTCCAGTAGAAGGCTAAAGATGTAGCTCTCACGCCGCACCTGTGATTTCCTTGTTCTGTGACAAAACAGAAGTTTGTGTTCCCATTGCTGTCAGGCACATTCACAATAAAGACTAAATCTCTGTAAAGTAAGCATTTTAAATTGTATGGGTGCCCCAAGTGACTGGTGGAGGTGGTATTCAGCCTACTAGATGCTCATTCAGCTTGAACCTAAGTTACAAGTATTGACCAGCCTGGCCTCTGAATAAACAGCTCAAACCCTTTTCTTAATAACTATTAAGATAGTTGCACATGCAATTATTTTTGATTGCTGTGCATGTTGTCTAGTTTCATAAAGACTAAATTCTGCTGGATGACCCTAGAAAGAGAGAAAGCTGCTATGTAAGAATGCTGTATGCCTCTGATGAGGAAATTTTAACTTGCAATCTCTTTGCAGTAATTCTGGTAAATTTATTTGCATGAAGCAGTAAAATCCATGTCAACTATTATTTTAACTTACTAAATAGTACTATGATTAAGTAACATGAAAATGCAGTCACTCCAAATTTGCACAAAAAGGCTCCTCCTGTTACCTTTTTAAATAATACATGACTTTCATTGTTTCTGTTTCCTTAGCTCCTCCCAGCTGACTATGATGTCAGTTTCCACCTGCCATAGTGTTTAGTCTCACTTCAGGACCATTACATTAGAAAGCCTACATGTAAAAAAGCAAAAAATAGATTCAAAGGATAATTTGTCAGTGTATGATAATCACCTGAGCCTGATTATGCAAAAGCTGAACACTACCTCCTTCCATTATCCACAGTAAGAGCTGGAAGTGCTCAGCATATCACAGAATCAAGACTCAGTATTTATGTGACTGCAATATAGTGCAGTTGATTATATTCTGAATTTATATTCTCTTGAGCTCACTTCAATCCTTAAGACTGTTAATATCTAGAAAAGCATAAATTATTTTAGAACAGTTTCATAGGAGTAAAATTTTATGACAACATATGAAAGTCTGTTTAAAATTCAGGAATACTTTTATCAACTTCATGACTTTGTTCACTTTGCATGTGAATAGAATAAATATACATCTTTAAAGTCCGTCTGAAAATGTCCTTATTGTTTTTAACTGCTATTCTGTTGGCCTCAAGGTGTTTAGTGTTATTTTTCTGAACATAAGGCTAGGCATGAAGCTTAATGAGACAGTAATTTTCAACATGATTTTATTTAGTGCAAAATAATGTCGCAACCTAAAAATGCAAGTTTGTATCCAATCTGTATTGTTTTCTCCAAAATTTGGAAGGTTATTTAAGAGTTCAGCTGATACTTCATCAGGAATCCAAATAACAAAGTAGTTCATAGTAATTCATATTTAGTGTCTCCAAGAAATCTGTATATTCTTAAGTGAGACTTCTGTCTTTTTGAGGAAATGTATGAGTTATGTTCTAATGAAACATGGAATCATGAAACTTCTTATCTACTGGTTCATAATCAATTTTATTTGAAACTGTAATATGAGGCCTGTTTTGCATCTTTTCCCAAGCATATTTTACAATAGCGTTCCTCTTTCTATTCCAGTTCCCTCTTCAGTGACCTTATTATGGTCAAATCAGTTTTTAGAAGCTTCTGATATTACCTATTCAATTAATTGCTCAGTTGCACCCCCTTTTCCTTTTTTTTTTTTCTTTCTGTTTTGTTTCTGTTTTTTAACCATTTAAAGGACTTTATCAACATGACATTATAGCATCTGAAGTAATTCTGATTTTGTTTCTGTTCTTCAGTGACTAAGACAGCAATGATTGCTTTGTAGCAGCTAAGAACTCATTTTGTAGATCATTTATTGTAGTGTTTTCTTGATCTAAGCTGCTTACATGTGAAAATGCATTGGATGAAGGATACTATACCTAGAAATAATCATTTCAGCTACTAGTAATAAATTGTTTATAAAAGGCAAAAAAAGGGGTCTTGGAAATGTTTTGTCATTGTTCAGTTAGCTTCATTTGTTGGTGCTGCCCCATCTGCAGGATGCTCTCTGATGAGCAGTTTTCTACCCTTTCTTGTTGCTAGTGCTGTGCTACTGCTAAGTGTTATGTCAGAAGGTGTCTAAAAGATGTAACATCCTGAAGGATAGGAATCTTCAGTTGGGCTGAATAGGTAACTTATTTCTCTTTAATTTGTCTGTGAAAGCTTTCCAAGCTAAGTTTCATATGTGTTTTTTTTACTTAGTTGGTCATAAATAAGTCACTGTCCCTATGAGACTTACTGGATATGTTAATTCTGTGGCATTATAAAAAATGACTAAAATGGATATGTGAGAACTGAACACCTCTCCTCTGTCTCTGTACTCTATAAATAGACTGATCTATAAGTATGGAGAAATAAAAAAAATTACATATCCTAGCCAAATTTATTCTTGTGTTTTGGAAACTACATGCCACAAAATAAGGATGGAGACTTTGTTTCATGGTTCTTTAATTATAATTTATGTTTAAATGATGAACATCCACAAAGAAAGGAAATTCCAGGTGGCTTCTAGTGGTATTTTGACAAATATATGGCAATGTAGGAACCTAGAGCAAAAAGAAAGCATAGCACTTTAGAAAGTAGTGATTCTCATCTGAAATGGAACTCCAATAATTATGATTTAACTGAGAATAGCTGCCTGGTATCACATAACCCTTATATGAGTCATGAGCTTGTGATTCTCTGGAGTTTTTAACTGACGTGATTTAGATCACTCATAAAAACAGTGATTTAACCATCAATAAGAAATTAACAACTTTATATATGGAAACCCAAGCTTTATTTTTGGGTGTAACTGATTACAGATGAAATCTAATAACATAACAAACCCCTGCTTTCTTACACAGTCCCCATCTCTGTGCACTGTTACTGCTGCAGTAAATGTTTGCCTTTCCTGACATGAGGCATGTGGTTAGGATGACCACAGGCTCCCAGTTGCTTCTGCAGTAGTGTGAAGGGGCTCAGACCAGAGGCATTCCAGGGGTTTTGCAGATAATTTCTCCAAGTTCGTCATCTTGTTAATGCTCCCACTAATACATAGTTCTGTTTATTTTCTTTCTTACCTGTTTAATTGCTTGTTCTCAGTTGGAAGATCTGTCCATCCCCAGATCTTGAGGTTGCTCAGGCTTAGTACCTTGTAGGTACCAGTCCCATATAGGTGCTCCCTGAACAGTGTGCATTGATTTCAGAAACTGGCTGCTCATTTAAACTTTCTGAAGGGGCCAGCCTTGCACTGATCACCCACAGTTAATGTACCCCCAGAGTGCTTTTTTGGCTCCCTTTTCCATTTTGTGTATTATTCAATGATTCAATGTATGTAGGGGAAGGATGGATTCTGTACATTGTGGATTGAAATCCTTTCTACATATGATACTTCTCACATGTTACTTACAACATGGGCTTTTTTTTCCTCCAGCTTTGCATGAAATGAAATTTTTACAGTCCTTGGTTATGCACATGTGGCATTTACTACCAGTCCATTTCCTTTTCTCAGATTACATAATTTGCAGAAGAGATGGAGGTAAACAAGTGCATCGCCTCAGAATAGTGGTGTTCATTCCTTTTGTAAATTAAGTATTCAGGACATGTGAGGTACAGTAGAAATTGCTTGTAAAAATTCAATGGTGCCTTGAACTGTACTATTCTACAGGCTAAGTTTATTTTAAACTCACTACAACATCCTAGCATGATGATTAGAGCCACAAAGAACATCTGATTCATGTAATCTTCTATTATAGAAGAAAATTGCAATGAGTTGATTAAGGCTTGAAGTAAGGAACCAGATACAGTGTAATCTGAACTCTTTGACATCCTCTGAACTATCTTTAGAAAGAAGCCCTGCCTTCCAGAGTTAAATCTCAAGTGAAGTATTCACATCATGGCAAATAAAACACAGTTTTCAGCTGTGTGTAAGCAAATCCCAAAGATTTCAGCAGGGGTTCTACCTTTCCATATCCTCTTGAGGTGTGTCATCAAATTTGTGCTGTCATATATCCCATGTCTGTCAAAACTCCTCTGTATTTTTCTCTCTCATGAAGACCTTATTCAAATGCTAATATGGGGTATCCAGCAGCCCTCTCCTATGGCATGTGAACAGTTGTTTCATGTTTACATCATGGCATCATTTTCACAGTTGCTTGTCTCAGCTTTTGTGTCTGTTCCCCCATTCACATTACCTTTAGATTAATGAATCTCTGAGATGAGGCGCTCCCAACTGGTGGAATATGTGTGACAGAATATGTCATGAGAGCTAACTTTTGAGCTGGAGGATCAAGGATTCTGTAGCTGACCTTTCATGGACAGGCAGTTTCTCTGAAGGTTTATATCAAGAAAATGAACTTAAACTACTTCAGTGACACTTTCAAGTTTTACCCATTTGGAGATACAGTACATGATGCTATATTCCAGTGGGTATAGTACTGGTTTTCTCTCTGTGCTGGAGAGGAGCGATATAGATGTGTTCCACTGGAGAAGATGGGTTATTTTGTGGATGCCCTGCACAGACTGATCATAACTGAACCTCCAGTTTCAGAGGGATGAACTCTAATTTCTAGAGTACATTAGTTTCATTTTCAAGATGGGATGTAGGAACAGTTGAGAGCATTATCTTTTAAATATAGTTTTTATTTCTGTTCAATAGCTAACATTTCTGTTTCACTCTTGCCACTCAAAATTCTGCTCCAGGAGTCTTCTGGAAGTCCAGACTGAATCTTTTGTGCTGAAAATGTATTTCTTAGCACAGTAAAACACCAATGTAAAATTACTATTTATTCTGAAAATGGCATCTTTAAAAAATGCAAGATAAGAAAGCTGTGAAATATGCTGAAACTGGAAGAAGTTTCTTTGCTGAAGTTTCAGAAGTTTCAGACACTGTCACCAGATTGAAATTCAGCTCACTTTAGTAGTGGCTTGTGATGGGAATACAGCCATGACTGGAATGCTGTGTCATGCTGTGGGATTCAAAAGGACCTGATACCAGCAAGTGCTGCTCCAACACTGCAAATTCAAGCCTTGTTCAGTTCTAAGTAGTGATGGGCCTGAAATCTAACTGCTTCTCTTTCCTTTAGCTGCCTAAAAATTGGTTTAGTCCCATGATCTGCTGTTATGAACAGAATTCACTGCTGGTTGATAGGCTGTTTCCAGAGGTGGGATTAGTATGCTTGGAAATTTCCATCTTAGCCTGTGCTTATTATAGGTAGGTCTGGGGTTTTGTGTGTAACATTTTCACAAAGCAAAGGAGTTCAGCCATAGTTCAGATGTATGCAGAAAATGTCACATACATAAAACTTGCAAATTCATGAAATTGGCAATAAGATTAATTCAGTTAGAAGGAAAGCTGACTGATAAAAACCCTTGGATTGCTAGGAGCTTAAAAAAAAATAAACTTCAGGAAAGGGAAACTTTTTTATTGATTGTTTTGCATAACTAATAGAAACTCCTGACACAAATGCATGCAGTGAGATCATGTCTTAACATCATGCTTTCTTTCCTTAGGAAGTAGTAAGTTTACAGTTGAAAAGTCAGCTTCATTTCCCGAACTCCAGTGTGTACTGTGACCAATGCCTAGTATTTGTTTGGGGTTTTTATTCTTTTCTTTTACTCTTTTCTGCCTCTTGCCTTTAGAACTTCTGTTTAATGTTAGGTTCAAATTATGGGTGAGAGCATAGTATGAGGGAAAAGGAGGGAAGCAAAATGGCCCAGTTAGGTGTCCTGCTCCTGACTGGGCACATTTATTGTTTGTAATTAGAGAAGCTCCCCTGGTACAGTCTATGGCTGGTTGTCAAAGGGCTGCTGCAGCTTGCAGCTTCCTTCTGTCCTTAGCAGCAGTCATCTCCTTGGCATCTCAGGCTAGAGCTCATTGAAGAGCTAACTTGAATGCTGTTTAAGACTCTTACGTGACCTTGGAGTAGCTTAAAAGTCCTGGAGCACTGGGTAGGTGCCTTTTCTTGGGTTTTTGGCCCCGGAGTAGGGTTTTGGGTGTTGGTTGTTGCTCATGGCCTCTGCCTTCTTCAAGGTGGCAGTATATCAAGGAAAATAATGTCATATCAAAATTTATTGGTCTGCTTGTGTGAATCAGAAGGTACTGTAGAGAAATGGTCCCCGAGTGTACAACTGGCTCTAAGTGGCTCAGCTGCTTTTCTGCATTTGAGTGACAGTGGCATTAAGGCAGCACTGAATCCCAACTATTCATCTTTTCGGGGTAGAGCAGCTGTCTTTCAATAACAGCTAGGGGAATGCAGCTCTCCTCTATGACACTGATGTAAGCTAAGATAGGAAGGATAATAGGTTCATGCATAGAGGATTACGTTACTTCCTTTACCTAAACAACTGACTAAGGTAAGAGTTAAATACTTATTTAACATCTAAAGATATTATGTGATTTATATGATTTAAGTAAAATAAAAGTTTTAAAGTAGAAGAATTCTGATTTTTCCCCCATGTTTGTTTTTTTTTTTTTTTAACAAATACATTTATGTTCCAGATAAATCATTCAAATACAAAAGAATATAAATACAATAATTCAATTTAAGTTAATAATACAAATGCATGAGATAAGAATAATGTCTTTTCCCTTTATCCCTAGTCTATATCCTTCTTTCTCCCTCCATCTGCTTTATCCCCAGTCTATGGATTTAAGTTGTGTATATATCTTTCAGGAAAACTAAAGGTTAAGTTTTTGTTTAGGATGGAAATGTTAGCCCCTGAGAAGAAAACACATGAAGAGAATGAAGATTTGCAGCAGTATCATCAGAAGCCTGCAAACTGCAAGAAATTGCTTAGGAATTGCTGCTTGATAAAGCGATTTTTTGCCTGGAAAAGTTTAAGCTCTAAAGGTACCTTTCCTATTGAAATGATTGGTGTAGGAGAAATTGTTGTTTTTCCAGAAATTCTGAATTTTTGATATAGTGGTGTTACTGAATTTAGCATCAGTCAAGTTACATGTACAGAAAGTCTCTGCTGTCTTGGGTCTGTTGTTCAAAGAGATTAAAAATGGTACAGCTTTGATTGAAAGTGCTTTATCATAATGTTATATAAATAATTGTACTGCATGAGCATTCATTTTGCAGCACATCAAAATACCTGGTTAGCAGAAAAAAAAAAGTCCTTAAGTCAGAACATTAATGAGTACATGTAAAATCCCAGCAATTAAATGTATCAATTTATTAGTGCTCAAATCAAAAATCTCTTTTGATGAGTAACACCTCCTTTGATCACTGTGAGAGTATATTTACATGGAAATTACATGATATATCCCTTTGTCTTTGAGGAAATAGTGAAAGGTAACATTTTGTCACTTTTGTACATGATGGTACTATGTACTGTATTTATTAATAAACACTGAAAGAAATGCTTCTTTTTAAATAGAAAGTTGACTATGAAATATCTCACCCATTGAAAGTCTAACTCTCTTATGAATAGTAAATTAAACAGCAATCATCCTGAAGTGATGGCTAATCTGCTTCACAATGTTTTCCTCGGGAACATGCACACAGTTAAGGATTTTATTCAGTGCTGATTCCTCTTTTTACCTCTTAATGTTGCATATTTGTAATTTGCAACACTACGTAAAAAACAAAGCAAAAAATACTGCCCCAAACAACCCTTCTGTGTTTTGGCAGAATTTTTCATCCCCTCGCACACAGTTTCTGACAATAACAAAAACCCCAGGTCCTCAGTGTATTGAATTTGTGTCAAACAGAATAAAAAAATGCATGACATTGTTTTGTCATGAAGAGCTAAGTCACCAAATCCTGAGTGATATGTTATTTTAGTTATACATTTACTTTAAAGGATATGCTCTAGGAGCTTAGTTTCAGCATTTAGAAACAATGATCTGTTTAAATGCAGCCTACATCTGACTTTAAACTGCCTTTATCCCTGTGTTATTTGAGTAAACAAGTGTTTATATGCATTTTAATCTAAGCATAATCATTTAGCTATTTTTGGCCACTCATTTTTAAAGCTCTAGGGTAATATTTCAAACAAATGTCCGCTTTAATCTCCATTAATATTATGGTTTGCTAAATACACGTTTGATTTCTGATTACTGTATCAGTTTGTATCTTTAATTCTCTGCACTTTCGTTCTGTGTTGTTAGTAGAGCTAATGAAGCACAAATGAATTTGCTGTAAACTTTTCAAAACACTAATCCTTTCATTCACAGAATATTAGATTTTTTTTCCCCTATTGGGTTATTTATCAGCAATCTCAGTAGGCATAAGGAGTCAGCTTTCTAGAAATTGTGAATCTGAAGCAGCTTGCACTGAAATTAAAAGGTCTAATTCTTCAATACGTTTAAACTGGCTAATAATTTGCATCTCTGGAAAGGGTATTAAACCAGTCAATAGTAATGATAAAATTAAGGATTATTCTTTCTTGGTAAAGCTAATTAGTAGATATAATGAATTACTGTAAAATCAGGCTCTGCTAAGTTATTCTGGGCTACTCCAGCAGAGGCAAAATCAAAATCTGACACAGTTAGCTCAATGTGAATATATTAATTTTGCTTTATCTAGTACTGAATGATAGAAAGTGTATTCCCTTAAGGATACCTTTGCAAGAACCTTTGAATATTTATCAGGATCGAGAAGACTGACATCCTGAGGTGCTTTTTTCAGCATTGTTCTGTAGCCCAAGGTGACCTCACTGGCTCAAAAAGTTTTCTTGGACTTCAGTGCTAGAACCTACTGACATCTGTAACACAAGTTGTATATGGTATATCCCATTATGTTCCTGAGCCACATCTAGGTAATATTTCATGCACGTAAACAAGTAGGCCATTTCTGAAAACCCCTAGGCCTGGCCACGGAGATGCTCATCCATTCTCTGGCGTAAGTTAAGTCAGCAAGAAGTCTGCTGTAATTTAACCTTCCTATCCTTCCGTGGTGCCATGGATACTAGGATACTGAGATACTCAATCAATACTTACTGTTTTCTGACAGCGGAATGAAGGTGGGTTTGCAAATGATATCATAGTGACTTATTCCCACCAAAGTATTCTTTTACAGAAATCAACTTCCCTAATGGTTGTCTTAAACTACCTAACACTAGTAAAGTGAAATAAAAATAATTATTAGGCAGTTGAGGCTTGCAGTTTAGTGCTTAAAAACAGCTTAGAAGTTTTTTTTCATATTTATAAAATATAAAGCTGTAAATACTGAATTATTTGGTAATCCACTGCTGTTGTAACACTTTGTAGCTAGAAATATCATGAAGTAATGCATATTTATCTTTCTTTTAAAACAGAGATTATTCTTCACAATTTGTTTTTCATAGTTTATTTGTATGATATTGAAACTGACTTTGTCAACATGTTGGTTTAACTTCATAGAATTTATTATACTTTCAAAGACAATTTCCATTTATGAATTTGGAGCAGGCAAATAAATATTTGACTTACTGCAATGTTCAGATGCTTTAACTCTAATTTCAGAATGAATGGTCTTCATTCTTATGATAAAAGCTTAGAATATCCTGGCACTGGGAATATCCTTCTGCTCTTCCCATTTTAACATCTGTCCTAGGAATAAGAACATTTTAACACCAGTACTGGAAAGATAATTACACTTAACCCTTTTATATGCAATTTTTAAACAGCATGAATTTAATGCAGGAGTGATTGCTCCAAATGAAGATCAAGAGAATTAAAAAAAGTGCTTTTTATTTAACTGAAAATTAAACAAAATGACACAGGACATGGTTGTCAATGGGAAACAATTCAACACTAAAGACACTTTATAGTCAATGCTTAAGATTCAGTAATTTGACTAAATCCCTTACAGAGTAGTTTCACAAAGCAGATATCTAGTGAATAAGGAAAGAGAACAGACTATGAATATAGCTAGTTTTACATCAGTGCGAGCTTGATACTGCAGTAAGCTTGGAGCACAAGTTTAAAGGATGTTGAAAACTGGAGGGTTTCACTTTTTACAAAAAGCAGCCCTGAGGTGTCTCCTCACTAAATTGGCAACTTACTCAGTTAACCTAAGGCATTTGTGAGTTTTTCCTGATCATTCCATGCCATGAATATGCATTCTGCTGCGGATTTTATAAAATGCAAATAGGAGACACCAAGAAGACAGGAAGTTTTCTGCCACAGAGATAAATGTGGGAGAATTTTATGGATGATCCTGCATTACATACTAACTTATGTAAAAAATATTATTGATTAGCATCTTTTTATTTATAAACTTTTTAATATTGTTTCTAATATTGTTTTCTCAAACCACTTGTTTATGGTGGAATAGTTCCAAGCTGTCAATTTTTTTTTAAATATGGACTTGTGAACAGGGTCTGTTTGCCTTTTCCTTTGCAAATATGTTGAGCATTGCTTTGAAATTCAGTCACATCTCAAACCATGAAAAGAAATCTTCCTCCCATTTGTTCAAAATTAGCAAGAATTTTATTAATATTGAACAATGATCATTTGGACTGAAAAATTCTTACTGTCTCTCAGCATTAATTCTTGTATGCCTGTTCATACCCCTTCTGTATTGAGCTGTGGAGTGATGGGGCAATGACAACCTGAAAGGTAGACAGTGATGACAGTGGGATTACGTACAAGGTTTGTAACCTGCTGTCAAAGTTGCCAACTGCCTTGATTAGAAACTATCATGACTCATAATTAGGAGACAAGAGTTGTTTCCTAACTGTATTACTGAAGCAAAAGCATGTTCTTTTTTGTTTCCTTGTGCATGGAATGATAGCTACTGAAATCTGCCTCGTCCTAGTCACCCTTTCCTACAAAAAGAATATGAAATAAATGTCATAGATAAAAATGACAGAAAACAACAATAAATAAAAGATACTCAGTGTCAGGAATAGCAAATCCTCCTGAGTTCATTCCGCTGTCCCAGCAGCTTCTCTTCATGATCAGTTCTCTCTTAAAGGATTGCTGATACACTGTTCAGATTTTGCCCCGTAATTGAATTTTTATGGCCTATCAGATGTATCAGTTTTTGCTTCATGTCAGACTACTTTCTTGGATTTTTCTCCCCCCAGTTATGTCACAGATGCTTTGGGCAATGTCTGGTTTCTTTTGAATTTATTAATTTACATCATGAGAGGACTTCACAGAACTTCATATGGGCACTAGGAAAAATGTGTCCTATGTGCCTATAGAACTGAAGTTCACATTACTGTTATTTTGAGTCTGAAAGCCTCTGAGAGAAGAAAAATGAGTGAGAGAGAGATGGAGGAAGGGAAGGAGAAGTGAGAGAGAGTTGGAGAAAGGGAAGGAGAAGTGAGAAAGACCAAGAATCATGTCCCATGTCAGACCCCCTTCTCCTTTCCTTTCTAGGCGGTAAATGTATAAATAATTAGAACATTCCTATGAGATTTTTGCTGAATACTCAGTAAACAGGTTATACATGTAGTCTATTACTACATGTATCAACCACTGAAGAGAATAACATATCTGAGATTTTATGCGCTGAAGACAAACACAGAAATCCATTTAAGAATGAAACCTTTCATGATTTTAGGCAATAAAGAAATCTTTCTTTTGTAAAAACTACAAGAAAAGAAATGAACTTGGGAATTCAAAATGAGCAATGCTTAGCCCATTTTGTCTATTTGAAACATTCATGAAAACATTTTACAATTTGATGATGATATTCTTGGTATACATGCTAATCTTAAGTAAGCAAGCTATGAACTCAGGAGAAGTTACAGGATTAAAACCTGATTTGCTTTGTGGTTTCAATAACTTTTTTTTTTTCTTCAGAGAAAATGAACATTGCTCAGTATTGCTTTACATATTTCTTTAATTAAAATGAGCTGAATTAGCAGTGTTTTCTTATTCAGCTCTAATAAATCCAAGTTCTGTGTCACCTTATACCTTCTGGCTCGCTATGCAAATATTCATTTTGTGTTGCAAAAATTTCACCTTCTGAATGAATAATGCATACATTGTATATACATAAGTCACAGAACTGAGGAGAAAAGGTGGGTATATTCCATTTATTTGTAAAAGTATTGCAAGTGGTGAGCTTTTTTTTTTTTTTATTTTATTTTAGCTTTTCTCCCTGAAACCAATATAGGACTCTATTTTTAGCTAAATAATTCTCCATAGTAGAATGGAGTTGGAGTTGTACATACTTACTAGGCATGAAAAGATTGTTTAAAGTTTCTCAAATAACATGGTGAAAATGAAAAAGGGTAAAGGAAAGTAATTCAATTTTAATATTTACCCATTATAATCTCAGACAAAGTAGTTTGTCTCTGGCAAATAGGGGAACCTTGTAGTTTGTTCCCTTCTTGCCAAATGCTGCCTCTGAAAGACAAATCGTGGCAATAAAGTTATAGACTCTCCCAGGTGAATGTAATTTTCTTTAAAATATGTAGGATTGGTCTAATTTCAGTAAGACTCCTAATACTCTCTTTAGGGTAGCAGTAATAGTTCATGGCACAAATTAACAGGCATGTGTATTGTGAGGGAATGTTTGTTATCTTTTAGGTCACTGAAAGTGTAATTGGAAAAAGATTGATCTCACAATTTTGAATCATTCCAGAATGATTATTCCAGACTGATCAATGTTTTAAAATGAGCTGTTACTGTGTATTTGTGTACAGGCTTGCTAAATTGAGCAATGTATATAGCTAATGAAAATGTGAGGCTCTAATATATACTTTCGTAAGTATGTATAAAATTATGTAGCACCATTTATGGCTCCAGAAAGTTGAACTATCACTCTTCTGTATTTCTGTGTTAGGAAAAACAAAACGAAGCAAACCAACCAAACAAAAAACCCACATACCTTCTGAGGCTTTTAATACTTTGAAATTTTAAAATTAATACTTTGAGGACACAGTCATGACTTGCTGCTTTTACTGTGTACATACAAGCTTTTAAACATTGCCAGATGTTAAAATAAAGTTGCATAGATCTTGCAAAAAAACGGTAGTTTGCAGTTTGGAGAGAATTCATAAGTGCTTCTTCAGAGCCCTTGAAACAGTTATTAGTGCCTATTAAAGTAAATGTTATCTGTAACAGAATTTTTAAAGACATGTAACACAAAGATAGCAAATTGCAAAGTCCAGATTATGAATTCAGTTCTCCTTAGAGTGAATGTTCTTGTAAGGAGAAGGATATTTTGTGGGAATTAGATTTCTTTGGGGTGTGACATGCAAAGGATTAAATATGCTACATAATTAACCCCTTAAAAAATTGCTTAGGAAAATGTGAGCATATAACTTTTTGGAGTTTCTGCTTTATGCTTCCCTGGCTATATAAATATCACACAACATGGTATGTTTCTCCTTTTCTCTTGGAGCTCTGTGGCCTTCCTGTCAGAATGGATTTTTGTGTTTCCTGCAATTGCCACAATTGTAATCCTGGCATTGCTGTTTCTAGGAGGGACATGGTATCAGAAGATGAAGCATTAACTCATGGCAGATTGCTGCCTAAAAACTCTACAATTGCAGAAGAGTGTGCTGAACTCACTTTTGTTGCTCTCTACTTCTCTTTCCTTTCCTATTGACCAGCACCAAGCACCAAGCAGTTTGCATAAGCTTCCTAAGAATCACAAAATCATAGTACTGTTTAGGCTGTAAAAGACCCTTAAACATACTGAGTATAACCAATAACCCAGCACTGTCAAGTCCACCACTAAACCATGTTCCTATGTGCCCCATCTACACATCTTTTAAATACATTCAGGGATGGTGGCTTAAGCACTTCCCTGGCCAGCCTGTTCTGATGCTTGACAATCCTTTCAGTGAAGAAATTTTTCTGAATGCCTCATCTAAACTTCCCATGGCACAAATTGAGGCTGTTCCCTCTTGTCCTATCTCTGTGTCAGGGAGTTACCTTCCACAGACTCTGGGAACCTATTGGTCTGTACAGAGATAGAGACAGTGCACACTTTTAAAGTAGCTCTAATTAAGAGCTTTGATCAGACCTGTTTTATTAACCATTTAGTTTTTTATTTATTATAGTGAATGTGTATATTCTTTTCATATAGAAAGCATGAGGAACCATTGAGCTGACTGGAACCTTTCCAGGGATGTCACTCTGGACTTGGCATAGTGAAATTTTACTTTATTGTTAAGATCATTAATCCTACTTACCAATGACCACCTTATTCTTCAATCCATTTAAACTGTTGGAAAAAAGAACCCTAGCATCTTACTGAATCTGGCTGAAGAATAAAAGGAATAGCTGATTAACTGCTCTTTAATCATATAGTTATATCGGAAGTATAATTGTTTCTCTAACGGTCCTTTTTTTCTCTAGTAGAACTGAAGTTACTGCTTCAATATTATTTAAAAATGATTCATTGCAATAAAATATAGAATCTATATGCCCTAAACATGAAAGCAAACTATGAAATTCTGACATCTCCATTTGAAAATCTGATGTCCAGTTCTGTTTGCCTGGATTTTCCTTCATTGTCAGACAAAAGTCTGTTCTCATTAAAAAAAAAAACTAATTGCTAATTTATTGAAAATCTGTTGCTTAAAAATCAAGTTCTATCAGTGAAAGGTTTGGAATATAATAAATGTAGAGGATCACCATTTTTGGGAAACTCGAACAGATCCTTAATGAAAACAATATGCACTTCTAGCTAGTATTGGTACTCTCAGTATCTTTGATTTCTACTGTGTCTGCGAACTGTTGCTTTTTTTTGTTCATTCTATCAATCAAAAGCTAATAAACCAAAGAAGTGTATTAGATTAAGTGGAAGGACTTACTTTCATGGCATAGTTAGAAAATGGAATCAATCTTTATTATCTTGCCACTTTCCATCTGGGCATTATTCCTAGCAATTTAAATGGCTAAATGTATTTAGAGCATTTCCAATTAAATGGTAGTTCTGAATGTCTTTTTATAAATGGCATGGCCCATAAAGAACTGGATTTCTTGTGGTGGTTAACGGTATCTGTGTTTTGTTTACCAAAGTGTACTTGATACTAGTGCAGTATAACACAGTGGTGCTTGTGAACATCTGTCCCTGGAAAAAGTCCTCCAACTAGAAAGAGCTTGCAGTTAGAAGCAGTATGCAAAGCCAGCTTTTTTCCTTTTTTATTTTCTTTTTCCTTTTTTTTTTTTTTTTATTATTTGTGGGCATGGTGAAGCATTACGTTTGAATAACTTTCTACAAAAGACAAAATTAAAAGGAAAGACAACATATTTTATAAGTGGAAATTTAAGGCAGAAGAAAGGAGGGAAGAACAGTAAGGAACAAATAAACCAGAATGACTAGAACAGCAAAATTGCATGTTGCTTTATTTTCTTCTTTCTCTTCCTTTAATTTATTGCTGCTGTCACCTTTCTTGAATGCTTGTTTCCATGGGAGTCTGCATTGTGGTCCTGACAGTTCTTCTGGCAGGCAACACTTGACAGGATAAATTTGCCCTCCTTTCAGCTCAAAAGGGGTAAGTGGGAGAGCTTGGTGTTCTTCACTGCTGCAGTAATGCCATCCTGCTGGGACCTCCCTGCTGTTCCTTCGATTAGCATTATCTTCTTGGCAAGGAGATATGTTCTCAGTTGTTTTTAATTTTCTTATTCATGCTATCTATGTGCAAGAGACTAAGAAAAAGTTCGTAAGGTCCTTCATTGAGCCATATAAATGTTTAGTGGGTATAATGACTGTATTAGTCATATGTGGCAACACTGCAAATAATTTTTGTGGATTGCTTCAACCAGATGCCAACAAACCTATACTGTGTAGCAAAGCAGAAGGCATAGTTGATTTCACATATGTCACAGAAAATGGTGCTGGAAATGTTGAGCTAGGTAAGCACTTTTTGTACTCGACTCTGTAACCCTCTACCTTTGAGGCCAACCTGATTTCTTTGTTATACAGTCTGCCAAAAAGAGACTTGTAAGAGGCCAATCCATTGAGAAAGATTAGTACTAAAAATCCTTTTCTAATAGATCGTTTAATTTATGATATCTTTGGCCCTGTAAGTGCAAAAGCAAGATACTTGGGTGAGGTCGGTCATCATTTCCAATAGCAGAAAAGCCTATTTCTGATTAATGTTGTCTTCAATGTAACAGCAAGTGCCAAACAGCAAGTTAGCTAAAATCATAGTGTTTAAACCTTTGTCAAGTCACATCACCCAGTTCCTCTGAATATAACTAGCATCACTTTGTCTGACTTCCTTGTTATGCCTCATATATGTATGTTTAAAGCCATGAACTAATACAGCTTTTGAGTGTATCAGCTGAGCTGTTATAAATGTTTCTGTGTTTATTTTTCACAGGTTGTATTTATCTTTGCACACTTTCATGTTTATCTTTACTGGTCAACTTCAGGCCCTTCAGTTGACAAGAGCTGCCTTCCTCTCAAGCTGTGATATTTGAATTCTGTAACTAAGTCTCTTAGTTCATACCACTTCTGATGCAACTGAGATGCAGAATGAACAATGAGAAAAATCTAACTCAGATGGAGGCAGAAACATCACACTATGTCCCTACAACAATTTAGTAAATAGAGTGGAAACTCTCAGGTAATGAAGACATTTTTAGAAATGCTTGTAAGAAAGACAACAGTGCAATTTCTTAGTTGTTGACTGAACAATTGAGAAAGCAGTGAACAAAACAGGATACAGAAAAGAGTTCCATGTGGTTAATTCATACTGGAGAACTAAATTTCTTCTGTCACAGGGTTCATACGTGAGCTTAGAGGAGTCAGTTAAGACAGACTTTAGGGATTGACACTGTGTTATTTTTTGAGTGAATCCTTGGGGATTAATCTACAGAATGTTGACCACTTGCAGCATTACTAACTTGGCTTTAAACATATATGAAGAACTGTGTATTAAGCATTGTGAAAATGAGCTTCTGTGAGTTTTCTACCAAGTGCCCAAATTAGTCAATACCTTTGATCTTACTCTTACTGTGCCTCTGTTCTGCATAAAGTAGATACAATGGTACTGTCTCATCTCAGTGATGTTGTGAATATAAATGTAGTAATGTTTGTGAAGTACTCAGACACTGTAGTGGTGAACATCATAGAAATTAGATTTTCTGTAATGTTTGGTAAGTAAATTATGGGGGCACAAACTGTGGAGTGAATAAAGTTTTGAATTTGGTAAATGGGTAATATCCATTAATTAAATTATCAAAAGAAACTCCTGTTCAAACTGTAGCACATGATCATGTCATAAAAAGGGCTTACCATAATACATATGCAGAAAGGGACTGAACTAATGCTGTTAGTGTTTATGATCACAGTACAGTTCGTTTGATGTATACATTGTATGTTATTAATGTATATAGCAAAATTTCTGAGTGTGAAGGATTTATAGCATAAACTCATATCTTGGGTTGTAGTTCTGCATAAAAGTAGGGGTAATGTGACTGATCAAAGGCTCAGGCCCTAAGATACTGTCCTGGGTTCAGCAGTAGCAGTCATTTTTCTCCTTCTTAGTAGCTGGTGTGTGAAAGGTGTGGTGCATACACAAGGATGTACGTCTTTCAGTTAATGATGTGTTAATTCTTGGCTTGTTGAAATGGCTAAGAATCTTTCTGTAAGTTTCATTATAGCAGGAATTTCGTTTGATTTACTTTATGAAAATAACTCTACACTAAATAAGATAAATTTTTACATAGGGGAAAAAAAATTCACCCATCTTTTGGCTTTCTAAACTTACATTTTAATATATGCCATATTTGTTTAGAAGGGGAATTTTGGGGAAAAAGTACTCCTTTATTTGTTTTTTGTTATAAATGATCAATGTCTCATTTTAAACCAGGTCCCGATACCTAACTTATTTAACTGATGTCCCAACTTTAATTGTTTGTTTACTTCATTACATGCAAAGCAAATAATGAAATCTCCAAATTGTAGTAAAAGTACAGGAAGTTTTTGAATTTTCATTACCAAAATCAAATCACAGAAATGAGAAAAAATATAATACCAATTTATTTTTATAATTTAGTTAAGCTACAATTGATTCTATACTAAAAACTAATCAGTATACTGTAATTGAAGAGATATTTTTGGACTGATGTACCAGCTGGTATCGCAGATGGTACAGATGGCATAAGGCACTTTAATGGGATAAAGATAATGTGTTGGCACAGAGTTGAGTATATGAACATGTGATTTTTCTTTTCTGTCTTACCAGTTTATAATCACGCAATTGATACATTTGTATTCCACAATCTGAGTAAATACTAAGATCAATACTTTGAAGTCAGTGACATTATTATAACCGTCATTTGTTCTGGAAAATCTTGTTTGCTAAAGTAGGCAACAACATATTAAATGCGTCAGTTTAAAAGAAAGGATTGCAAGACAAGTTTGATATTATCTAAATGGTCTTCCTTGTATTTTTAAGGAGGGTTAATAGAGAAATTTATGGAAACAGCTGAATCCCTCAGAAAGGTTTTATTCTCATGAGCTTTCTGATTTTCTTTTTATGAGCAAGATCCTTTTGACTCTACTGTTTGTATAGGGACTGGAGTGCTTTGACGTAGAACAAAATTACACTGGCACTTGTTTCAGAAATAAACCTCTGTTGAAGTTTAACGTTCTTGCATTTTTGTAAATCTAAATCTGATTCCCTGATTTTGTTTTTGTATTATTAAAAATAGGGATATGTTTAATATATCAGGAGATAAGTCAACACTGTTATTTGCAAAACCAGGGAAGGAGGAAATGGCATCAGAGTAAAGTTATTTTACGATTATGTTGTCATTTGTCTTTTCACTTTCGCTGGGGTGCTGTAGATTCCAAGTTGGTAAAATTTTTCCATTTCTTTCATAGGAAGTGGGAGATTAACCCAAACCTTTTATTAGTCGTCTTCTCTGGTTTCTTTTTTTTTTTTTTTTTTAATTTTTTTTTTTTTTGCTGGGGAGTTTCATGTTTTGA
>NDXB01009675.1:86070-99568 GCA_002631895.1 Agapornis roseicollis
TTTTTTTTTTTTTTTTTTACTGAGCTGTAGTTCATGGGTCATCTTCAGAAAAGCCCCGGTCAAAAATTTTGGGAAGAAATTAATGGATGCAAATTATGATTAATGACTTGCTCTGCTTTTCTTTTTTACAGCAGCAGCACTGCAGCACAGACATTCAAAGTGCTTAAATGGGCAAGTAGCAGTATATATAATTTATAAAATTATTTGGTAGGTAAACAAAACATTATGCAAACTAAGAATGCAGCCAGAAACATTTAGAAAATGCCTTTTGGCCTACAACTTTAAAGTCGTGACAGGAGGTCCTGCCATCTCAAAGGTTCTCCCTGTCATTTGTGTCAGGCTCCCTGTCGACCTTAGAGGATGTCAGTAAGTGGTGTCCTCTGTGGCTCTAATGTCATGATCTCCCACAGAAAACAAATGTTTATCTCTTATCTAGGATGACAAATAGAGGTTTTCATGGAAATCTTGCACATGCTAGTTCTGAGCAAGGATAGACTGATTGCCTGTTTGGTAAAGGAGAATTTTTTTAACTCTGAAAATGTGGTAAGAATTGGCCCCTGTGAAATACTCCCTTTCAGGAATATCAACTTTTTCTCATTGTTTGAAGTTGAGTCATTATGCATTTTCTGGATGAGGAATGAGTGCACAGGCTTATTTAGGAGATAGTCTTGTTTAACCATTCCTTGTTATTGGTAATAAATTCCACCTTGCATTGTTCATGAAGTGACTGATTTAAGAATCAATCAGATGTTCCACCAGGTTGTGTCTTTTCAAAGCATTTCATGGACTAACATAATCTTGCTCTGATATATCTGATTCTTTATCATAAATGTCATGTCTATCTTGCCTCTATACAAATGCCCATAGTATATGGAATAAACAAGAGGAATTAGAGATGTGTGCATGTCTACATGGCACCACAGGAACATGGTGAAATGGCTGCTGTGACTGGAGTGTTGCAATGGAAAGTTATAGGCTCTCTAGGAAAGACAGGCTAGGCAGACAGGGAGGGGGTGTAGCTATTTATGTCAATTGACTGGCTGGAAAGTATGGAACTGTGACTGGAGACAGGTGATGAGCCAACCGAGGGAGAACAGCAATGGGGTACATCACTGTGGAGATCTGCTATAGGCCACCCAAGATGTGTAGACTGTGTAGACAGGCAGATAGGAGCAGCCTCACCTTGTTCTGATGGGGGACTTCAACCACCTCAGTATCTGTTGGAGGGACGGTACAGCCCGGTACAAGCAATCTAGGAAGTTCCTCAAAAGTGTGGAAGTCAGCTTCCTCTTGCAAGTGATAGAGGAGAGGTGCCCTGCTTGACCTTGTGCTCACCAACAGGGAGGGGCTGGTTGGAAATGTGATGCTCCAAGGCACTCTTGACTGCAGTGATCATGAGGCGGTAGAGTTCTTAACCCTCAGAACATTGAGAAAAGCATGCAAGAAGCTCACTGCCCTAGGCTTCAGGAGGGCAGAGTTTGGCCTCTTCAGGAACCTGTTCAGTAGGTTCCATGGGATAAAGCCCTTGAGGGCAGGAAGGCACATAATACTGGCTGATATTGAAGGATCACCTGCTCCAAGCTCAGAAGCATTGCATCTCAACAAGAAGGAAATGGGGCAAGAAAGCAAGCAGGCCTCCATGGATGGATAAGGAACTGCTGAGAAAACTCAGAAAGAAAAAGGAAGCTTATAAAAGGTGGAAGCAAGACCATGTGTCCTGGGAGGAATACAGGGTCATTGTCCGGGAAGCTAGGAATCAGGTCAGGAAAGCTAAGGCTCAGATAGAACTGAATCTGGCCAGGCATGCCAGAGATAGCAGGAAAGGCTTCTATAGGTATGTTGCAGACAGAAGGCAGATTAGAGATAATGTGGGCTCTCTCTGGAAGCTATTAGGAGAACTGGCTACCCTGGATTTGGGGTAGGATGGGGTTCTCAATGACTTCTTTGCCTCAGTCTTCACTGGAAAATGCTCTAGCCATGCCGCTGAAGACTTTGAAGACAAATACAGGGACTGGGAGAATGAAGACCTTAGGCCCACTGTAGGAGAGGATCAGGTTCAAGATCATCTTAGGAACCTGAAAGTGCAAAAGTCCATCGGAACTGATGAAATCCATCCATGGGTCCTGAAGGAGCTGGCAAGTGAGGTTGCTAAGCCACTGTCCATCACATTTGAGAAATCATGGCAGTCAGGTGAAGTTCCCAACGACTGGAAAAGGGAAATATAACCCACATTTTCAAGAAGGAGAAAATGGATGACCCAGGAATTACAGACCAGTCAGTCTCACCTCTGTGCCTGGAAAAATCTTGGAGCAGATTCTCCTGGAAGGCATGCTAAGGCACATGAAAAACAACAAGGTGCTTGGTGACAGCCAGCATGGCTTCACTAAGGGGAAATCCTGCCTGACCAATTTGGTGGCCTTCTATGATGGGGCTATGGAACTGATGGACAGGGGTAGAGCAGTTGACGTCATCTACCTGGACTTGTGCAAAGTGTTCGACACTGTCCTGCATAGCATCCTTGTCTCTAAATTGAAGAGACATCAGCTTGATAGGTGGACCACTCGGTGGATAAAGAATTGTCTGGATGGCCACACAAAGAGTTGTGGTCAATGGCTCAATGTCCAACTGGAGATGGTTAATGAGTGGTGTCCCTCAGAGGTTGGTGTTAGGACCAAACCTGTTCAACATCTTTGTCGCTGACATGGACAGTGGGACTGAGTGCACCCTCAGCAAGCTTGCTGATGACACCAAACTGTGTGGTTCTGTTGATGTGATGGAGGGAAGGTATGGCCAATATTCACTTACAGCCCAGAAAGCCAATTGTATCCTGGGCTGCATCAAAAGGAGCATGGGCAGCAGGTCAAGGGAGGTGATTTGCCTGCTGTACTCCACACTCATGAGACCTCACCTGCAGTACTGCATTCAGCTCTGGAGCCCCCAACACCAGAGAGATGTGGACCTCTTGAAGTGAATCTGGAGGAGGGCCACAAAGATGATCAGAGGACTGGAGAGGATGGAGGACTCTCCCATAAAGACAGGCTGAGAGAGTTTGGTTTTTTCGGTCTGGAAAAGAGAAGGCTCAATGGAGTCCTTACAGCAGCTTCCAGTACCTGAAAAGGGGGCCTGTAAAAAATCTGAAGAGGGCAGGTAGGGACAGGATGAGGGGTAGTGGCTTTAAACTGAAAGAGGGTAGATTTAGATTAGATGTAAGGAAGAAGTTCTTTACTATGAGATTGTTGTGACACTGGAACAGGTTGCCCAGAGAAGCAGTGGATATCCCATCCCTGGCAGTATTAAAGGCCAGGTTGCATGACACTTTGAGCAATTTGGTCTTCTGGAAGGTGTCCCTGCCTGTGGCAGGGGGGTTGGAACTAGATGATCTTCAAGACCCCTTCCAACCCAGATGATCTTCAAGACCCCTTCCAATCCAGATGATCTTCAAGACCCCTCCAACCCAGATTATTCTATGATTCTGTGCAGGGATGACTGCTTTAATTTGGTTTCTTCTTTGGCATAAAAACAATTGAGGTTCTGTTGGTCATAATAAAGTGAAAAGAGTATTATTTTCTTTGAGGTTTTTTTTTTTTGTTTGGGCTGTGTTAAGACTTGAGTGGTTTGAACTTGGCTTGTTTAGCAACAGAAAATCGAGGGAAACACTTAAGTGTATCTTTCATTTCATAGCCTTGTTTTTTTATGTTATTTACTATGTAAAATGATCCAAGGAAAATCTCTGTGAGATAACTTTTCTACTTTAGAACTGAAATTATGTAATGCCTACAGAAATGTTGTCTTTAGGTTAATACAATGGGACAGGTCAAGCAATGTTCAAAGGCTTAGTATTCTATTTATCAACAATAGATACCATTTGGTATCTGTTCCATTCCTCAGAATCAGATGCTTTATTTTAATTCCTTTTATCTAGCTGGAGAAAGGTTAAAGGGAAAGATTAAGGTATTAAGATTTGTAAGAATTATGAGATTCTCTACAGCAATTCCACAGAATTTCCAAAGAATTTATTTTTGGCTCAGCGGCATGATAGCACAAACCAACTTTTGTGCTGCTTTCAGCTGAGCTATTTATATGTTGTAGTTTGCTGAATACAGTGCCTTAGGTTGTTATTATTTTATTTTGTGCTTTGAATGCTTTAAAATTCACACAAAGTGACAGTACTGTGAGTTTAACTCAGCGGAAGATAATCCATATCATACCAACCCAGAAAAGCAGGTGATATTTCTTGTGGCCTAAAGGAATGAGACCTGTTCCCTATTTCTCTTTTGGAAATGAAGTGAAGGGAGCATGGCAGGTGGTGAAAAGAATGATAGCAACATAAACTTCCTCCCTGAAACAGAATTGTACAAAAATGCAAAAGTATGCCCAGTGAAGATAACTTGGACTTGGCTGAAAAGCCTGTTGTGGTCGAGTAGCTATTCTAGAACTGAGGACTATTACTAAGAGGTACTAGAGCAGACCAGGTGCTCAGTGGTGCAGACCTATGTTGCATGTTTCTAATCACTCTTTCTTTAGAAAGTTTAACTTTGCCACCAGTGAGAATTATTCCATTAACTTCAGTGGGTTTTAGTACAAGGCCAAAAAGAAAATGTATGTATTGAAAAGAGGGGTAATGGGTTTAAACTTAAACAGGGGAAATTCAGGTTAGATATAAGGAAGAAGTTCTTTACTGTGAGGGTGTTGAAGCACTGAAATGGGTTGCCCAGAGAAGTGGTAAATGCTTCATCCCTGGAAGTACTCAAGGCCTTGGTGCCTGTCCCTGGAAGGGTGGTTGGAACTAGATGATCTTAAAGTCCTTTCCAACCCTAACATTCTATGATTCTATAAAAAAAATAGACTAAGCACTGCAAAAATACAGATTTTTGTGCAATATTTTTTTCTTTCTTTTTTTGTTTAATACAAGCCTGACTTGTGGGTTGGATTTTCTTTTTGTTGTATTTTTTTGTTTTGTTTTTATACAAGCCATAATCAATCCATGAAATTCCTTGCTGCAGGACAGAATCAGGGCCAAGGTCTTGGTCTGCTGCTGGCTTACAGTCCATGTTTATTGCGTTTATGAAGGTGGGTGGAAAGACTGAGAGGCTGTACATGTTGTGGCACATCAGAACTGTACAATTCATGCCCTGTAGCTTGGGTCATGGAAGAGGCACTAGCTTGGACCCTGGGATAAGGTGGAACAGGCAACAAAGTGTTAAGAACTATTAGATCATTTTTACTTGAGAAAGAGTAAGCTTTCAGGAGATGAAGTTATTTAATCAAGGATTCAAGTTTGTTTCCACTTTTTTCATGAATTTATAATTTTCTTATGTGCTCCTTAGGGTGACAGACTGACGCAGACTTAGAACAGCATGGGATCTTTCACAGTCTAGTGAGAAAGCCTGTCCCTTCTGGGGAATGGTCCATGTATTTTACTGTTGTGTAACTCTGATTTCCTACTGATTTGTTATGTCAAATTGCTTGTGGTTTAAGTAGAAGTTTCTGTGCTTCAGTCTGAAACCTATTTAAGCCATGCTGTTAGCTAATATACCTGTTTCAGCCTTCTTTCCTGTTTCCTTGATGTAATTTATACTTAGCCAGTTCATTACAAACTGTTTATGTGCACTGAGCTATAAATGACAAGGCAGCAGTTTGGTGTGAATTAAAGAGAGAAAAGTTTTCTAGGAAAGATAATATGTTTAACAAATTACTTAGATGCAGACATTCAAGCTAATGTAATGCAAAGGAAATACAAACTCACTCGGTGTTTTTTCTTCGTTTTCCCTACTGTATATCTTCTGTAATTTTTTTTTGTCTTTATCCTGTCCCTGCAACTCCCCCCACCAATAAATTTCTGTAAGAAGTGGTACCAAATAGTCTAGGAACTGCACTTTCACCATCACAGGGCTTTGAGTATCCTCACTGGTGTAGTAAAGTATGATGATGCTGGAGGCAGAAATACTGTTTTATTTTTTATAGTTTTGTAGTATTAGTAATTTTCCTTTAATATATATAGTATTCTATTTGGAAAAGTATTTTAAATTAACTGGTTTCAGCTATTTAGATATAAGCTGGCAAGAAATAATTTAACTTGTTTCTACTCATAAAAAAGCATAATCATATGTCAGAGGCATCATTACTATGGATACAGTTGTAAGCAATATGAAAATAGAGAAACCAGGTAGGGTTTTTTTCATATTTTCAGGTTTTTATGATTTTAGTTGCTGGACTACATCCACATGCAGCTCCTAATGCAGTTTATAAAACACCTAGAACTGAGCAAGTATGGTATAAAGTCATGCAGGTATTAATGGAAGTGATCCATTTTATGGGTTACAGGTAGCACACTTGTGAGACAGTGCTTCAGACTCACTGTGCAGGGGGTGTTGTAGGAGTTGGGGACAAACACCACTTGCGAGGTACCAGCAGGAACATTAACAACAAAAGCAGTTTCACACAGACGCAAAATGTTTACTGTGACTAAGAGGTCAGAGGCAATTTTTAAAACTGGGTAAAAAGGTTCTGCAAGTTGATCTCTTTGCAGTAAGAATCCAGAAATCCATCTCATCAGCACACCAACCAAGCCATGTTTTAAGGCTGCATCTAGGGAGGATAATGGGGTGCAGGTGTCCTGAATTTACCTGCTGGGAGCAAGCCTTTCTTTCACTCAAGTGACTGCACCTGAACTTTGCTAACCTACTTGTGGATAACGGGACTCACCATTAGGTTTGGGGGTTGAATCTTAGGTGGAAGCTGTGACTGGAGGGATTATTTTGCTAAAAAGTGCAGTGATACTGGTATTATTTAAAAGTGCTGAATTTCAGCCACTCTAGGAATTTAGAGAGTTTGAGGCAAATAGAAACTGACAGCCTTGTCTTTGATGGCTTTCATAGACTTATGTAAGCAGCCTTACAAATAGTGCTGTGGAAAAAGGCTTTAAAGATACTGCTAGTCATGATTTTTTAGAAGCACCTGCTACAACAAGACTATAGGGTATACAAAGGCTATGTAAGTTAGCTCGAAGGTGAGAGGCTGTTTGGAATGAATTAATCTGGGTTGAGTTGTTTCCAAGGCATCTGTGAGTGTTTTAATGGAAATCAGCGGGAAAGGTTGCAACTGAAGCAGGTAAGTCTTTGCTACAGAGATTTATAGCTTTCGTAGCTAAAATTATTAATTGTTCATATTTTCAGTGCACGGAGATCACGAAAAACTGTTTACATTTTATGTAAAACTGTTAGGAGAATAGAAGCTGGTATGTGTTGAGCTATCACCACCTAGTGGTAAAATAGGAACGATAAAAATAACAAAACCTTGGAGCTTCTCTCAAGCATGGGTGTTTTTTTTTTGTTAGCTGTTGTGCTTTTGTAGGATGTTGTGGAATACGTAGGAGCAATAGGACTGATGAACTTAGTTAAGAATTAAAATTAATAAATGCAGGAGTAATCCCTGACTATTTTATCTTTCAAAGGCTCTTTCTGCATTGTAAGAGAACTTGTTAATGAGTAGTTACTTATTTAATACTTTCTTTTTTTTTAAAATATTACTTGTAGATGCAAATAGCTACAGCACCAGCTTTATGTTCTTGTGTGTGTTGATTGGTTATAAATAGAGCTTTGGTGTTTAAAGAAACAGAGGTTTTGATGTTTAAAGAAAGAGAGGTTTCTATTATATAATGAAAAGTTTTAACAGCTAAACTACAGCTTTCACCTAACTACATTTTATACGTCCTCTGTACTGACTTGTTTGAATGTACTCTGTACCGACTTGTTCGTATATATTGTTGCTTGATATTTATTTAATATCTGTTTTTAATAACACTTTCACTCTTATGGACAGTAAGCCATGTACTAGCTCATCAGTGGAAGCAGGCTTGTGATGGATTCCTGGAATTTTGATACCTTCTTAAACATGTGTTTTGCCTGCCTCCATTTTTCTGTTCTCTTGAGCAATCTTTGTTGATTCTTGCCCCTTCCCCAGTGCTCCTGGAATGGGGACTGGCTCACACCTCAAATAAGCCATCTACTGGGGGCTTGGCTTTTCTCAGTTCTCTAATGAGAATATTTATGTTCTTTAGTACTGTCTGTAACTGTCATTTTCATTATTTCTTGCTTGAGGTAACTGTAAGAGGGGATAAAAAAGAAGTCTGTCTAAAAGAAGTGAGTTTGTCTAGCCTGGAGAAGCTGAGCTGTGGGGCAAAGATAAGGTGATGCTGCCCCTCAATGACTTGAAAAAGTAACATGGAAAAACCTATTGAGCTGAAGAGCAGAGTTACCACGTAAATCATAGAGTAGTTAGGCTTGGAAAGGACCTTAAGGTCATCTAGTTCCAGCCCCCCTTCCATGGGCAGGACATCTCACACTAAACCATGTCACCCAAGGCTTTCTCCAGCCTTGCCTTGAACACTTCCAGGGATAGAGCACTCACAACTTCTTGGGCATCCCATTCCAGTGCCTCACCACCCTAACAGTAAAGAATTTCTTCTTTATATCCAATCTAAACCTCCCCTAAGTTTTAACCCACCCATCCTAAACCATGCCACCCAAGGCTCTGTCCGACCTGGCCTTGAACTAATTCTCATTTACAGATGGCAAAATGTAAGAATTTAAGTGGGCATATGATAATTAGTGCCTAGTATTTATTATTATTATATTACTATAATAATAAAATACAATATTAGAATATATTATACTCTATTATATTTATATATGATATTATATATAATATATGATACATATAGCATATATAATATGTTATTAGAATATTAATGCATAGTATTAGTAATATGTTAATTACTAATAAAGCTGCAAAAGGTACTGGCAGTACCCCAAGTTGTTGTTCAAAGTTGCACCCACTTGCATGCCTTCAAGCAGATAACAGCCAGGGAGGTCTAGCTGTGGAAAATTATGGGCTTTAATGGAAAGAGAGCTTAAAAGTTCTGTTTCTGCTAGACTGCAAGTATTCAGTGGAAAAGAGGAGGCTGTGTGGAGACCTCCTAGCAGCATTCCAGTATCTGAAGGGGGCCTTTAGGGATGCGGGGAGGGACTCTTCATTAGTGACTGTAGTGACAGGACAAGGGGTAATGGGTTAAAACTTAAACAGGGGAGGTTTAGATTGGATATAAGGAAGAAATTCTTTCCTGTGAGGGTGGTGAGGCACTGGAATGGGTTGCTCAAGGAAGTTGTGAGTGCTCCATCCCTGACAGTGTTCAAGGTCA
Organism: Agapornis roseicollis; assembly: GCA_002631895.1. Classification (NCBI taxonomy): domain Eukaryota; kingdom Metazoa; phylum Chordata; class Aves; order Psittaciformes; family Psittacidae; genus Agapornis; species Agapornis roseicollis. Next base: position 95,270 of record NDXB01009675.1, read on the forward strand.
GGTTGNGTTAGGGTGGTGAGGCACTAGAATGGGTTGCCCAAGGAAGTTGTGAGTGCTCCATCCCTGACAGTGTTCAAGGTCAGGTTGGACAAAGCCTTGGGTGGCATGGTTTTAGTGTGAGGTGTCCCTGCTTATGGCAGGGGGGTTGGAACTAGATGATCTTAAGGTCCTTCCCGAGCCTAACTATTCTATGATTCTATGGTACTATGAAAGACTGTGGTTTAAAGGATGAAAATGAATGACTAAACCAGCATCCCATAACTTATATGGTGATTTCTAGGAATAGTTTTTTAATTGATTGATTTGTTTACAAGAACATACTCTCTCAAAACATTTGTGATCAAGTACCTGTTTTTTGCTCTGGAAACAAAGCACAAAATTAGGTCAGTGTGCAATAAATGAAAGCCCATTAGGTGGCACCCCCTAGCATTGTGTGCCATCTGGTGAACTACTTCTATTTGAAGTTGCTATAATTTCATCTGATGTCTTGAGTGGAAATTTGGCTGTAAGGATCGTTGTCTGGTCTACTTCTCTCATTTTCTGACACTCTTAGTGACTATATGATTTTTTGCAACAAATGTTGGCTGTGTGGTCTGTCAGGCTGTGTGAGCAGCAAATCTGGCAATCTTCCTGGAAAACATTGTGTTCTTGAAAATGCTTTTTATTTCTAGTGTTGCTGAGCTGTGATGAGGGAGGAAACATGTCTACTCTATTGAACTGTTTCCTAAGGAGGTAGAAGGAGTGTCATTTTTTTAAACTGAATAAAAACTGTGAGTGCAAAGCAGTTAACTCTTTTTTGCTATTGCTTTGTAATAGACTTCCATAGCATGAAGATACTTCTGTATGTTTTTATCGTATCTTTCCTGAGTGTACTCAGCTGAAGGACTCGGCTTCACACTTTCTTGCAGACTGGGTATACTCACTGATTAGAGATTTAGAACACGCAATGCAGACAAGTGTAACTATGCTACTATTAATTTACTGTGTGTAGACTTTGATAAACATTTCTGTAGCCTTGTCTTTTGCAGTCAATCCAAATAGGGCTCAAAAGGCTTTGGAGGTAGGGTATAGGCCATTTCAATTCAATTAATGTTGGGTTTGGGTTTTTTTTTTCCTCTCCTCAACTCATCGTGAAGTCTTATCCTACCAGTTGTGTCCTACTTCAGAACCTCATTGGAATGAACCAAAGCAAGTCCCCAAAACTTCATTCTCTTTCACTCCCCTCCTGGCATGCTGACTGACCTTGGGCCCCTCACATTCTCCAAAACTGGCTTCTTGTCCTGCTTCTGGGGAGAATTTCACTTGCTGATAGGTTGTAATTTGGGAGTTGGATGACTAAGTTTAGATGGGGACAGGGAAAGAATAGGTATATGGCAGGACAAGTCCAAAGCAATCATAACTACTGTCCTCATTACTTGCTCAACCCATGAGACCAATAAGATTGAGCCCCAGCCCCTTTGATCCCTGTATCATTATCTTTCATTTGGCCTTGGTGAGCTCCTTGATGTTCCCACAAAGCTTTAAGTTTTCCAGTGTGTGCCTGTATCAAAATTAAGTATTGCTGAAACATGTAGCTTTTAAAATGAATGTCAACAAATTGCCAAAGTCACATGATCACTTCTTAATTTCAAGCATGAAGTTGTCAAAGTGCTCAGTACTGTGCATAACTTCTTGCTTAACCTGACTCCAGTACCAGAGGGATGAAAGGAAGTAAAAATGGTCTCTAACAGTGTTTCAGAAATTACAGACTTCCAAATCTGATATGTGGAAAAAAAGAATTAAAAAAAAAAATTGAAGTGATTAGTAGAAATGTGTTGCAAAAGGGAAGAATAAATGTTGCTTTTATAAAGAGAGATTTCACACTAGGGCCTCAATTAGAATAAGCTTTTGGGTAAAAATGATTGATTAAAGTATGATAATGATTTGAAAGACTTTCAGATGAGTTTTCTCACCAAATACTTTCGATGGGATAACAAGGAAAGTGCTCTTCTAAATTGCAAAGAGGCTAAATGTAAAAATCAAAGGGATAAGAATTAATGGAAATGGATTTATGGTTTGGGTTTTGTTTTCTTTTTCATTAATAAATTATCTGGGAAAGAAGGTGAATGGTAAAATGACAAATTCAAGGAGTTCCCCAAATTAATTGGCATATTCAGATCTAAAATTCCATAGAGGTACTGGCAGAAGAATACAAATCCTAATGACTAGCCAATTAAAGAAAATGGAGTTAAAAATATTAATAAATGTAGCTTATGCAAATGTGTATGCAGAATTAGATGCTCTGGAAGCATGCATACCCTTGGGAGCCTTGATGGAAAGGAAGCATGTAAAAAAATATCACTATTACTCTTCATAAATTCTGTCCACTTGTTTCAGAAAGGTTGTGAAAGGGATCAGGAGGGTAAAAGCTTCAATGTGAGGAGAACTTACAAAGTTTAGAACAGTGCTTGGAAAACAAATGTCAAGATAATGGACAATGGCATATAGATGCATAAAGGAAAGCAAATAGGGAAGATTGTCAGGTCTTCCTCATGATAGACGTCAGTGAATACTTAATGAAAGTATTAAGTGCTAGACATAAATAGTTCTCCACATGATGCAAAATTAAATAGGGGAGTTCACTTCTAACCACTTTATTAATAGCTTCAAAAGCCATTAGAAAAGTTCAAAGAAGAGAAATGAGTCAAGTGTTGTTAAAAACAGTGTTTGAATAAAGTGTCTGTTTACCCTTAAGCAGCAGATGGATGATGGAAGGCTGCACAAGGAGCAGTAATGGTGGTTATTTGCCCTGGTTTTTCTTTTGAAATCTTACATGAAAATCTTTGATCAAGTACATAATTTCTATCATTCTTAATATTTTCATCATAGATGTGCTTCTACTGTTTCTCTCTTGCAATTAGGCATTTGTTTGTGCGCTCTCCGTGTTCTTACTGATTCATCCAGGTTCAGGAAAAGGGTCCCAGCTGAAGGTCTCAAGCCCGTATACTTGAGTAACTTGCAGTTTCTGCATCTGCTCTGTGTTGCATAGCTCCTAGCTAGGTTTGAAAATCTGCTCTCAGCTGGAGATCACAGCACCAAAATATCATTACAGCATCTGGCCTTCCAGATTTAGCTGCAGGGTTAAGTGTTGTGACCTTACCAGCATCTCCACAGGTGGATGTTCATATTCATCTAATCTTCTAAAGCCTGTTGTATATAGTAGCTGGCAACCATGGGGCTTCAAATTGCATCTTTCACACTTCTGCTGACATTGGCCTAAATTAGCACTTTCTGCTGTATTGGCAGCAATACCTGGGAATTATGAGGTAGCCTGTGAGCTCTTGACACTCCCTGCCCTGAGAATACTTCTCAGTTTTGAGTTTTCCTTCCTTCAGCTTTATCTGCCTGAAATGACAAGAGAAGGAAAAAAATGCATCAAATGGCCAACTTTGGCCTTATGAAAACTTAACATTTATGAAAGTTTTAATTTTGGTCATTTTATAGAGCAATAATATAAACATAGGTGTAGCTTGCTAGAAAGGCGCTGAACTTGAATACAGAGTTTTAAGCTGCTTTGAGCACAGCCCTGCCACCTCCTGCCAGCAGCAAGTGGGGGCACCTGTGTACCCTGTGCCCTCCTGGCTGTGTCTCACGTGTATGACTTGTTTGTTTTTTCATTTAAAACCCCATATTATTTACAAATACTAACTTCTTTGTATCATAAACCTTCAGTAGTTATAAGATCTGCAGAAGGCCCTTGTGTTTTCAAAGGATAATCAGAAGACACATTGTGATTTTTATTTCTTTTTTTAATGCAGTGCCTGATTTATTTCTTTTTCAGGCTCTGCTGCGGTTAAAAAATGGAACATAAAGCTCAGTATGAAAAATGAAGGCTTTATTGCCACTCTCAAAATGACTAGGCCAGTTTATAACTCCTATTCATGATATTTGATTTCACAAACCTTGAAAATCATTTTAATTCCTTGATTATAGAGACTGTTAAGAGAACATGCGTTTTGTTATAGATGTATTTGTACTAGCTAGCTTTTCACTGACCTTGAGCAAACCGTTAGCTGGCACATGATTTTAGCTCCCTTGAAATCCATTAGAAAAGTTAGATTACTCCCAATCCCCAACTTTACCCTGTCCATAAAATGAGCAATGAATAAAATGAGTTCGTTTTTGGGTACTATTAAATGAGCCCAGTGCATCCCACTGATGTCCACCCCCACACTGCACAATCTTTCAATTTTTATGGGTATATATGAAGGGAAGAAACATTAGCTATTTTAACCTTTTTTTTTTTTTTTTTTTTTTTTT
>NDXB01009675.1:99637-113973 GCA_002631895.1 Agapornis roseicollis
TTTTTTTTTTTTTTTAGCTACTCTAAAGTGTAAACACACAGCTGGCAGTTTTTCATAGTGTGGTCCTTTGCTTGCTATGTTTTGCTGTGACTATAGGATGATGGACCTAACTGCATGCTGTTTCCAGAGAGGAGCATTACAAGTACATAATGTGAAATAATTTCGAGCAAAACTGACACAATCTTCAATAATGCCACTTAAAAAGCATAATTAACATTAAAAATATGCATTTGCAAACTTCAACTTTGGAATTATTAGATCTGATGACATCCAGCTTGATTTTTGGCTACTCAGAATTGCAAAATTTTTGGAGTCCTATTAGGTGGCCGTGGGAGAGCCAGGGTTAAAGCCAGTTTTCATGTTCTCTATCTCTAGCTGCACATAAAGAAATAAGGAGTTTCTATCACTTAAGGGCTTTCAAAACTTTATTTTTTGCCCTTACTTAACTGCTTCATTTTCAATTGAAGGTTCTGCTAAATTTTTGCATGCGGCTGCTTAAACTTGCATGTGTTCAAATTGTACAGGTATCGGTAGACATAGGCAGGCTGTAACTGGATTGCTACTTGTGAAAAAGCTAGTAGAGCTCTGTGTTAACAGTTTTTAAATAATGGAATTGCTTTATTTATCCTTAAGTCAAGTTTCTGGAGGCATTTCAAAAGGTTCCTGTTTATTTAAGTTGCACAGATTTCACACCTGATTGTGAAACATTTTCATCTGTTTACTTCTTTGGGGATTTTGATTTCTTTTATGCAGTGTTTGCTCAAGATGTTGATAAAAGTTGATGGGTTGGTTTGGCTTATAATTTTTCAAGTAACTCTTGGGAAACTGGATTCTTCAAGAACAGATACTAGAAAAGGAATTTTTGAGCAAGTCAGGTATTCATGAAGTAACTGTATAGAGCCTAAGAAAAAGTATATTTTGAAGTAACTGGGTGTTAAAGTGCTATGCTTATTTAAAGCTTATTGATCTTTGCCCAGGAGCAGTTGATAAAGACTGAGACAGTTTTGCTAGATTCCAAAGGTTGTCATTTAAATTCAAATTAGAAAGTTAGTTTGGTGGTTCTTGGTGACTGTATGACCAATGCATCATCCTGTAGAGGCTGTAAATTCCTCCTTCCTATCCCTGCCAGAGTACTTGCATTCTGTTTTGAATGCAGTAACTCTGACGTTTCTCGGGGGTGAGGGACGGGGGGAGTGTGTGTTTTGGTTTTGGTGGGGTTTTTTTTTTGTTTGTTTTTTTTTTTGGGGAGGGGGGGGGGGGGTTTTTTTTTTTTTTTTTTTTTTTTTTGGGGGGGGGGTTGGGGGGTTTTTTTTTTAATTTGGTTTTTTGTTGTTTTGGTTTTTTTTTTGGTGGGGTATTTTGTGCTTGTGGTTTGTTTGTTGGTTGTTTTTTTCTTCTCTCTTTCTGAAGTGCCAGTCAAGTTAACCTCCAGATCTTCCCTGTCAATGCCAAGCAGAGCCAGAGAGATTCTAACAGTGGCTACTTGTGTTAACCTGGCAGCTGCTAGCTTTCCTTCCTTCCAGTGAGGATAAAACTGAAGGTTGTCCTCCATTTCATAAACTTCTTCATGGGTATATCCACTATAATAAAATTATTTGTGTCTTTTACAACAAACAGTATGAAAGTTTTCTTGTCACAACTCAATGTAGGGTAGGTTGATCATCTGCTTCCTACTAAATGCACAAACTGAAGCAAGAACCGAATCTATGGAAATAACATTGTTTATGAATTGCTTTCCTGTATTTAAAAGGTACAGATAAGGAGAAAAGTTCATTTCCACTTTAATTGCTTACCTATCTTTAGCATAATTGGAATATGGGAAATGGCATTAAGTGTACTGAATGCATTCATGCAAAAACAGCACTATAAAAATATAAACAGTTCTATGAATCAGAAAAATATGACTGAAAGCTACTTGAAGGTGACATGATAAAATTGGACTACCCAGATTCCTCATTTCATGTTAAATTGAATGATGCTGGGAAAGGCAATCCAAAATAAAATTGGTATAAATCCCTCTCTTTCCCCCTTCCTTGAGAAATGCAGGAGAGAAGCTGTCAGATTTTATTGATTATGTGAGCTTTTGCATGGTTTAGTATTCAAACCACTCAGAACTCTCATTATCTGTTAAATGTTCTCAAACTGCTGCCTGTCCTAATACTGAAAATATGAAGCAAATGCTTGAAGAAGAATGGAATGGGCAGAAAAGTAGCTACTCAGTGTCACCTAAACTTGGTTTCAGCTCTTTTTGGCCTCTGTGCAGAATTCTAATTTACATCTTCATGAACTAGAAGCTTGTTTAGTAGACTGAGCTTAGTCCCATCTTCTCCTAGCTGACTTGAATAAGGTAAAACAAAAGAAGATCCTACCAATATGAGACTACATTTTTAAAGTGAACCACTGAATTCTTGTAAATCTAAGACTGTATTTTTTATTATTATTTTGTTATTTTAAATTACTAAAAATTCTCTAAATTAAAAGCAGTCTATGAATCCTTAAGGATTTAAGTATAGAGAGGCATATATAAATCTTTCTTTTAAAGTCTGATTCACAACATTCTAGTACATGGTATTGGCAATTTTGGAATTTTGTCAGTAGTCAGATAAAACAGACCTGTTATCTAGGGGGTTTGCTATCCCTCTCCTGTTCCATCTTAAGCTTCATTATTGAATCTTTCCTCTTTATCTCTCTTGCTTTTCCTTCACCATTTTAGAAAAGATGATAAAAGCAGAAAGACAGGCAGACAGGTGCAGAGGACTGAATTCTACCTGGGAACAATGAAGCTGAGAGGAGGAATCAAGTTAGAGGTTTGTGTATTTGCAGGTCTGCAATAAAAACTTTTTTTATGATTTCTTATGCCTTACATAATTTTAAACAAATATCAGATTAAGCTGGATAATAGATGGACACATATTCAAGGTAAATGCAGGCTGTGCTTCCATACTCTGCATTTCTTATCTGCTCTCTGCACTAGCATGGCTGTTTACAGAGATGTGCTGGAAATAATATAGTAGAAACTATTTTGCAAGATACTGCACTCCTTCCTCTTTATATGTGCAGGGACTAACTTGGTTTTTTTTTTTTTTAGTTGTCACATTGCACTGAAAATGTGCTCAACTGGGTATAAATGATGCGTTTTAAGGTCTTGCATTAGAAAATTACCCTTGTATAGGTCATACAGTGCAGCTTCATGTGTCATAACACCATCCTGACTTCGTTGCTATGCATGGTGACTCAATGTCAAATGCTAGAGTTCAGGAAAAGTACAGTTATTATTCAGGTGGTGGAGTAACACTGGCCTTCCCAGTCTGCCAGCTTCTGCAGCATAAACAACAGCTGTTGCTCAAGGCTGTGGATAACTATCTGGGGTATAAATAGTTGGTTTTTGTACCCAGGTTTATGTGGTCAGGGCAGAGGAGTCGTTGCAGAGTACCACTGTGAAAGCTGTCTGCAGTCTCATCGCTGTGGTGGGGCATAAGAGAAGTGCTGGCACAGGCACACCTGTGCCTCTTCCCCAGAGACTATGCTTCACTGGTGAGGCTTTCAAAGTGAATAACCTGCCCAGGCCATGGGACCTCTTAGATGCCTCTCAACAGAGTTTTTCCCAAAGGGAAAAGAGCCCCAGCACAGAGCTGAATTTCAGAAGCATTTCTGGTGGCCTCATACACTGTCCTCCAAGCAGAAGTGGTGTTGCCCATTGAATGTTTTCAGATAAATAAATATCATTCAATTAAGTGGTGTTTTGTTTGTTGCTTGAAGTACATTGCCAGCTTTTGCTGGCCAGATCCAGAAGTTGAGCTCTTCTAAAGGCTTTGGCTGCTCTCCCAGAGATCATTCAGGAACGCTAATATAGTTTAGTGAATTTTTAAGTGGCCATGGTGGCAGACTAGCACAGTATGCTTGAAATTGCTTCATTCATGCCAGTAAATACAATGCTCTGAAACTGTGCCCTGATAAATATAAGAAAAGTGTCATTATGGTGTTCCATACAAGTATTTTAATGCTTTAGATCAGCCAACATTAAATGTTACGTTATAGTCATTCACATATCAGAAAGGTATTTTTGAGAGTTGCCATCTTTGTTAAAATTTCTCCTTTATATTTCCAAGGAAAAATGTAATGTCACAGAGAGTAGTCCAGGGTAGTAACTTATGCTTCATTTATTTTGGAAATAGTTACTACTTTAACTTACTAATGCATTTCCCAAGGCTTATAAACTGCAGACAAAATCATAAAACATGACTGTCATCTCAGATACAGTTCCGTTGTCTCAACAAACTGTGCATATTTCTCAGATAGTATCTTAGTTTGTTTTGGAAGCCATTAAGCATCAAGTAAAAGTTTAAAAATATCAAAACTCCAATGTAGTTTAATAATCCGACCATGAAATCACAAAAAAGGCTCATTACTGTTATCTGAAAATAAAGAGGATCTGATGTTAATTTCTGAAATGCTGCTTATAGAGTTTCAAGTTCTTCTAAAACTTAAAAAATTAAAAAAACAAACACCACAATTTGTCTGTGTTCAGAGTGTCACTGAAATGCCTTTATGGGTATTCCCTCACCAAATAAAAATTACATTGTGTTAGCTGTTGGGAATTGTCATTGTATCAATATGATATATATGTATCCTGTAAGATATACCAATATGGAGGTGAGTTACAGCAGGTTTTCCAGCTTTGTCCTGTAGAGGACATTGTATATAGTATTATAAATATGTTTAATGCTCATCTGTTGTTTGTGAATTTAAGTGTCTGTTCCTAATGGCACAGCTTGTATATCTACAGTATCACGATTCCTAAATCTGTGCCAAACATTAAACTTGTTTACAGTGGTGTAGTTACGTGACCTGTTTTATGGCTCCATGCAGAGAGGAAGGGATGTCCTTTCTTTAAACTCTGCTGAAGTCTTTTTACTCCATCTCTGACCTAGTGTGGTGTAGCAGAGAAAAACTCTGTTCATGTGGATTTGGATGCTGCAGCTCACTTAGATTGTTGCCTATCCCCAGACTTGTAGTAGCAAAGTGCAGTCTCTTCAGTATATGAAGTATGCCTTTCTGCATACAAAGCTTGTAATGAGCCAACATTTTTTTTTTAGGATGATGTAGTATCCTTAGGCTTAAGTTGTCTGGGAAATTGTGTCTAGAAGCATATCTCCTGTACAAGCTATAGTAGTTGCAGTACCAATCATAATGGTAGAGGTACTGCACCCTGTAAAGGGCAGTGCATAACTGAAGTGTGTTTGTGGAGGGGGTGAGCAAATGAGCAAAATCTGCTGCCTCTTTGAAAGGTGGGGAAACAATGTGTTTGCTATAGGGAAACTATTCAGGAAAGTCCTTGGGTTTCATCTTCTCAGAGGTGACTCCTGGGGTGTGATTGTGCCCTACCTTCATGCCAGGTGGCTGTCATTGAAATATAATAGGCTGTTGACTCCTTCCCCAAAGGATGTGGTAAAGCCAACTTATTTGCCAGGCTTAAAATTAGACTTGACAAAACCCTTGGCAAAGTGCTGAGAAATTATGTTGCATTTTCAGGGAGATGAAAGCAATGCCAGCTTGTGTTTCCTAGTGCTTTTCTCTTTGCAGAAGCATCCTGCAAACCCAGATTTACAGGCATCCAAATCAGACACGTGGCAACAGTGAACCCTGTCATATTGTAGCTGTTACATACTGAGCTATGAGTCCTGTGGAGTAATTTAGGCTAGCTGTGCTGTGGGTCTGCTCTGCTCATCTGTGAAAAGTGCCAGTGGAAGCCACAATCTTACAGAATCATAGAATAGTTAGGGTTGGGAAGGACCTTAAGATCATCTAGTTCCAACCCCCCTGCCATAGGCAGCGACACCTCACACTAAAACTTGCCACCCAAGGCCTCGTCCAACCTGCCCTTAAACACTGCCAGGGATGGAGTACTCACAACCTCCCTGGCCAACCCATTCCAGTGCCTCACCATCCTAACAAGAAAGAATTTCTTCCTTATATCCAATCTAAACCTCTCCTGTTTAAGTTTGAACCTGTTACCCATTGTCCTGTCACTACAGTCCCTAATGAAGAGCCCCTCCCCAGCATCCCTATAGACCTCCTTCAGATACTGGAAGGCTGCTAGGAGGTCTCCACGCAGCCTTCTCTTCTCCAGGCTGAACAGCCCCAACTTTCTCAGCGTGTCTTCATACAGGAGATGCTCCAGTCCCCTGATCATCCTTGTGGCCCTCCTCTGGACTTGTTCCAACAGCTCCATGTCCTTTTTATGTTGAGGACACCAGAATGGCACACAATGCTCCAAGTGAGGTCTCATGAGAGCAGAGTAGAGGGGCAGGATCACCTCCCTTGACCTGCTGGTTATGCTCCTTTTGATGTAGCCCAGGATACAGTTGTCTTGCTGGGCTGCAAGTGCACACTGAAGCTGGCTCATGTTCATGTTCTCATCAATCACCACCCCCATGTCCTTCTCCACAGGGCTGTTCTGAATCTCTTCTCTGCCCAACCTGGAGCTGTGCCTGGGATTGCTCTGACCCAGGTGTAGGACCTTGCACTTGTCATGGTTAAACTTCATGAAGTTGGCATCAGACCACCTCACAAGTGAGTCAAGGTCCCTCTGGATGGCATTCCTTCCCTCTAGGGTATCAACTGAACCACACAGCTCCCTGATAGCTCTGGCTGGCCAGAGGGTTGTGGGTTCAGTAGGAACTGTAGTGAATCCTGGCATCCCATAAGTCCTGGGAAGTGCTGAGCTGCTTATGGGAAATACAGCCCTGGAAAGGCACAGAAGTGTGCAGGGTGAAACAAGCAGGTAGTTGTGCAGGTTCCCATCTAGAGGACATTTTCAGATGAGTTTGAATGAACTAGCATTTTCTGACTGGAAAACAGTTTCACAGTTTTTAAAAACAACACAACAACAGCAAAAAACCCCACTGTTGTTACTAATCCAGTAAAACTGTACTTTAATTGAATCCTTTGGGGCCTGAAAAAGCAGGGAAGATAAATTTAGGATGCATGCAAAAAAGTTTCAGTTTAATAATATCTTAGATAATCAGAAGGATTTCACCTTGAATTCTAAGTAGTCTTCCTTATAAAGTGGTCTTGATTTTTTTAGGGTTTTTTTGTTCTGTTTTGTTTCTTTAGTAGAAGATAAAAAAAATTATATCTTACAAGCATCAGCTGGAATATTAAACCTGTTCAGAAGTATTCAGTATTACCAAACATTTAATCCACCAAGTTCTGGACAAGTGAGTGAAATGGGGTTTCCAGTATCTGATTTGCAAGTGTGCTAAGGTCTGTAGATCTAGACAGATCTAAGGGAGGATTTGGGGCTTGTTTACTTCTTGTTTTTTCATTTACAGGAGAGATTATGGGTAGGATAATGGCTAGTTAAATGGAATTTGTGATATCTAATTACCAGGTGGCTTTTAGCTTTCCATTTTTTCTTTCTGGAATGCATTTGCGTACACATTGAACATAGAATTGTTCTATAAACAGGTAACTTTTCTTAATCAGAGACAGCTTTAGAGAAAGTTCTGCAGGAAATGTGTCATGAGTTCCCTTAAAATATTTTTTTCACTTTTATATATATACACACATACACACACACTCTCTATTTTTTAAAGGTTAATCAAAACTGGCGATCTTCTATGTTATTACAATAACATTAGATGAATCCAACACAGTCTTACTGTAAAAGTGGTGAATCTTCACTACTTTTACAGTAAAAGTTGGCTCTTGTGCACTGTCTGTAGCAAGGCTGATGTTTTAAAATGCAACTTGGCTTTTCTGTTTTGTTTCTCTTCCTGTTACTTTAATAGCTAAAACCATCAACTTGATTCCAAGAATATATTTAGCAGACTGATTTAATCTAATTTCCTCATTGAGCATGCACTGGAATAAAAAAAGCAAATCAATAGCACTCTTGGATATCTTCAAGATAGTTTCAGTTCCTGCTCTACTGTGTCATCTTCTTTCTCCTTTTATAAGACAATGAGCAAAGGCGGCAAATGTGGGAATATAGAGGTCAGTATTCCATGCCTTTTAAATGTATGAGGAAATTGTTTTCTTAAGATGTTATCATCTCCATGGTCTGCCTTGTTTGTGCAATATACTTCTAATGCATCCTTGATTTAATGGGAAAACACATTCCACTACTACAGAGCTGATGTCTAGGCAGGCTGTTTCTCAGGTGCATCTAAGACTTGTGCTGCTGTCTGTATTGATTTGTTGTCCTGTTGGGTTGTAGTGTCAGGTGCTCATAAACAGATTTCATGGTCCTCATTTTCTTGTCTTTTGATATATAGCTTAGTCCTCCTCAGATCAGTTGGTGGGTTTTGTTTACTTCTCAGACAGCTATGAGAATGAAGCTGTTTTTTTTAAAGGTGACAGTTCATATGTATTTGTCTGTCTTCTTTTCCCAGTTTTATTGTTTCTGTTGCGCTGTATTCTATGGGTTTATCCGTGAATCCTTATCTGGATCTCAGCTTCTAGAAAATTCTACAGGTTTCTTCAGATTTTTCAGAAGTGCACTTCTGTAGCATTGATTTCTTTGGGATGTTTCTGAAAGAGTTCCCATTTGCCATGTGCAGGCAGAGACATGTCCCTGTCTCAGTCTCTCCAGAGGCAAAACCCTGATGATAGCTGTTTCAGTCATGGACCATCACTTTGCAAGATCTTCCCCAGAGCTGTTTGTGTGCTGGTGTCATGTGAAACTAAAGTGATGTGGTTAAACTATTAAAATTATGACAAAAGCTGTGTTTTCTAATAGAAGTTGAGGCTTGCAAAATGCTGACTGTTGCCACTGGTCCTGGAACAACAGACTTACCTACTCAGCTGTTATAGATTCTGTAGTCCATAACATATGCTTATGATACTGTTACATGCAGGGTAGGAGTCTTGATGCTGGTGTACGCTGAATTTACCTGGAACTGCAGTAAAATCCATAAGGGATTATGTGTAATCATCTGTGGATTTTGGGTTTAAATTAAAGTAAGTTGTAATTAACAGGAGGAAAAAGAGGATAAGGAAGGAACAATGGGTTTAAAGTATTGAACAGAATGAATTCACATGTAAACCAGTGCTGTGTCTAGGGAAGTAGTCTATTTAGAAAAGGCACAAAAGAAGTTTGTGTTTTTCTGTCATCTTTATCCTTAAAGTACTATACACTAAACTACTAAAGATGTAAGGCATTTGCTACCGGAACAAATTCTGTATGTATTATGTTGTCAAAACCAGAGACTGCTGTGAGAGTGGATATAAACACAAAAATAATTATGTTCGGTGACCTTTGTTTCCAGTTTAAAGTTGGAAAAGAGGCTAAGTTTGTAGTTTGTTATAATGAAGGGATAAATTCTTGTCATGTTTGGAAATGGAAAAGTCTTCTGAAAAAGACTTATTTAAACCACCTCCTTTAAAATATGGAAATAAGTTTTCACTACTCATTGCCCTTATTCATGTTCCTGATGTACAAGATTATTAATTGCCTGTAAAATTTAAAACTAGTGATCCTTCTGGAAGAATCTAAGACATGTTACAGAATGACTGATGCTCACAACATCACTGTGAGACAAGACTGTATTTATACCTGTGTTACAAACAAATTTCAATAGGGTATATGCTTTGCCTTGTGATGTAATGAAGTGACCATGGAGATGCTAATATTTTTTTCTTTTCACCATGATTGCTGTGTCCACCCTGGGTAAAGAGGCGCAGTTATCTTGTCAGTTCACTGACAAAACATGAAAAACTAGCACCAGTGAGGCTTGTTTGGTCATCGTTTTACAAATGTCATAGCAACACACAACTGTTCTGTCCTTCATCCCCAGTGTTTTTTCTGGCTGAACTCATTCACCCTTTCAACCTAAGCATGCAGACAGCTCCTGTCACACTGAAACCTCTGTGTACTCCAGCTTTGCAAATACATTGCAAACACTGTGCTGTAGATATCCATGCAATTCTTTGCACATATATGAATTTTGATAAAATTGAAAATAACTGTTGAACAAGAAGTCTTCTCTTAAACTTTTATCTTTAGGTATAACTAAAATATGCAAACATATTTAGCATTGCGCATTTTAGTATTCACTGCCTGTTTCTGAAAGCAGCCATTTCTTTGTCTAATACTTTGCAAATACCTTTTTGACATGACAAAATCTATTTATTTCTAAATTAGAATGCTAGCAGTGACATGTAAACAACTACAGATTCTTCATAACTCCCTAAATTTAATCTTCAGAATTTACTGTTTACTATTTTTAAGACTGATTATCACTTTGCTGCAGTTTCTCCTGACTCCTGAGGACCACTGATAAGTTCTTATTTGTGTTCTAATTAGACTTTGTTAAAATTACTTGGATTTTACTTAATGCTTTCTCCTTCATTTGCTTCTGAAAAGAAATCGCATACCCAGAGAACCTTGAGCTTACATAATTAAAAGTTAAACTTTTATGCTTTAACCTTCTTGATTTTTGTTTTGTGTGTGTGTACTTTATACTTTTCTGCAAAAGTGGTTTTTGCATCTTCTTGAAAATAACACTTGACTTTCTGCATTTATTCAGCTTATTTTCACTGATTGTCCTCCTTGTAAATATTGTCAGTTCCTCAGATTTAGAACTTTTTTTTTCTGTTCACTTAGGAAAATGCTTAGATGTGTAGATATGATGACCTGCAACAGAAATAAAAGTCACAGAAAACTGATCTCCTGATTATTGTTTGCATTAATAGCAAAACAGACATTAGTAGGAAAAAAGACAAGAGGCAACACGCTGTGCAGGACTTTGCTTTCTGTGTGCTGCCTGGGCAATTAGCTGATGTTCCCTGTTATCACTTCATCAGCATCCAAAAGCTAACATGTAATTTAGGCTGGAAAGGATGTTTGTGGTCATCTCCTCTAACTGCCTGTCAAAGGTTTTGCTAGCCTTTCTCTGCTCCCTTCCTGGTGAGGGATTATTGCTGACTTCAACCTGCCCAGGAGTGATTCCTGTGCTGGCATAAAATTGTTGGGATTTACTATTTTCACTTCTTTTTTGAAAAGAGTTGGTAGCAAAGAGGACAGGGATGCAGGATAAAGGAAGTCCTGTGATGCCCTTTTGTGATGCCCTTTATTGTCAGCTTTTATTCCTATATAGGCATCTACATACAGAATAGATTGCAGTTGTATCTTTTTTTTTTTTTAAATCTGTCAGCAAGAAATTAGGTGAAGGATGAGAGCTGGAGAACTGAAAGATTAATTTAAACTGCCGCTGTGCATGTGCAGTGCATGTATTTCCTGTAGGTAGACATGAGACATGTAATGCCTCAATAACCAGGCACAGTTATTAAAAAACACACATACTTATAGCAGAAAAAAACATTTGTCAGAGTGTGAGTGAGCACCCAGTGTGTATTTATATATATGTGCTAAGTACAGTATTGACTTTTCACAATTTGTTTTTTTTTGCAGTGTTTACACAGGGAAGCATTCTGGCATACACAAGAAGATGCATAAAATCTTATGTCTGTGTTTTGTCAGCTTCTGTAGTTTTCAGTATGTGTTTAATGGAATTATTTTTTCTAAGGGAAATGAAGGTTTACCTTTAAAAGTAGATTCCAAGTGACAAATTGCAGACAATTTGGGGTAGTAGGTCACTAGGATTCCTTATCTAAATTGTTTGCATGTCAGATATCCTTTGTAGCGTTCAATAATTTGGATAAACGACCCTTCAATTGGTAACTGAATTTCCTTAACAACAGCTGGGTAACGGTACGTAAAAAGGAATAAAAGCTTTTAGCAATGTCTTTTCCTGGAGCTTGTCACAATCCCTGTCTCTGATAGTGGATGACACTTATTACTCAAGTCATATTTCCTAAAAGCTGTGCTTTGCTGAAGTTTTGTCTAAACTCGTATCTTTTCCTTTAAGTGTACAGTACAGTTATAAAATCAAACTGATTTTTTGCTTGTTTTTTGGTTGTTAGAAAATCTTAAAGGCAACTCATTTTTCTCAAAATATATTCTCAGAAACTAAGGTTGCTGTTAGAAATTTAGTTTCCTAACATTTATGTCCTTCAGAGATCAATTAATTTTATTGTCAGTAATTTAACTTTACTGACATAAAAGAATTTGATTCTGGATTGTTTGCATGAGACTGTACAACTTCTACAGCTATGCATATGTTGTCTGAAGCTCGTATGGGACAAAAATTACCTCTAGCGATACAGGAATTTTGACTGACCTAAGAATTTGAGATTTGGCTTTTAAAACACAAGTATTATGTAATACAGAAACAAACAAGTGGAGACTAGATAGGAATTTATAGTTAATTAATTTCTTTAATGAAATTACTTTCCTTGGTTCTGACTGGTACAGCTAGAAAAATTCAAAATCTAACCTGTAATTTAGTTTGATCATATCTGTGTCTTGCAGAAGAAAGTGAAAAGCATTTAAATAAGAGATATCATTCAAAGTAGCCAAATTTTCCAGTATGTCATCCGTATTGTGTGAACTCTGGAATTGTTGCTTTGTTCTGGGCTTTTTTCTTGCTAAAAGATTACTTATATTTGAGTCAAATCCTTTAAAGGCTCATACATGCAAATTCTTAGAGGCATAACACTTTAATTTGCTGGAACATGCTGAAAAACACTTTCCATGTCAATTTCTTTCTAAGTTATGACAATAGCAATACCCCAACAACTAATTGTAAATTCTTGTTCCATGTGTTTCTTTTTTTGGATTGGATTCTATATGTATATCCCTTTTTCTAGAATACAGGAGTGTTTCTGTGACTACTAAATGTTTTTTACCTTGGTTTTATCTGCCATTCCAGGAAATGTCTTGTGATGCTGCAGCAAGTATAATGCTTGTTAAAAATGATTCATAGGTCAAATACCTGTAATTACTGATACAGGTAATGCCACGATAGTGATTTGAAAATACTGTCTGCTTCATTGTCTGGAATAGCAAGGGCCTAATGCTTTTACAGTACTGCACAGGTGACCTCATTCAGTCACACAAGGTATCTGTATTTACTTAGTCTTATGTGCTTATTTGCTTTCTCCTAATAAGTCCAATTTGTTTTGATTTTCCACGAATCTGAATTCCTCAGACTGGTAATTTTCCCGTTTTTATGTTTGCAAAATACATAGAACATTAGAATGTGGTAATTAATTATCTCCTGTAATTAATTAATAAGTGTGATAGATATTTGCTCAAAGCTGCCAGAAGTTGTTCAGCTCCTTGCCATCTGTAACCTGAAATGTTCCATTTAATCTCCCCCAGTAATAAACAGAGATAAATCCTCATTGCAGTTAGCACTAGTGGGACTTTCCATGTTGTTTTGACTGTATTGGAAAATCGATTCACATATGAGTAAGCCACTCCATCTTGCATAAAAATACAATAAAATAAATGTATTAGACGTATTAGTTTCCTCATGCATCTTTGTCTTCAGTGCCAGAGTTCTGTACGTTTTTTCATTTCTGTGAGATTTAGTAGGAGCCATTATACTTTCAAAGCAGATGGTGAATTTCTGATTGCTACAAAGAAAATAATTGTGCTGGATAAGAGAAATCAAAGCCTTCCTGTTGCATGAAAGCACATAGAACACTCTACAGATTTATGACTGCAAAACTAAAATTGCTGTTTATCAAAACAAAAACACAAACTTTAAAAACTAAGGATACTTAAGCAATTCCATAAATTCAAATTTCAGCAAAGCAAGTATTGTCTGACCTTCTTTGATGGAAGTGTAATTTTGATCTTGTTAATAAATAAAGGATATTGAGAAGACTCGTGATATTTAATCCTTCTTTAGATTATGTCAAAGTTTAGTTTGGCTGAAAATAGCGTTGCCTTCTGAGCTGTAGTAAAAGCTGCTATGAATAATCATTCATTAGACATTTTTGACACAGGCTTTTATAGTGCATTTTTTCAACTGTAGTGTGTTTTGATAAGGGAATTCTGTACTTGGGGAACATCTGATTTTTAACTGCTTCTGAATATGTGAACTTGTAACAGTTTCCCTAGAAATGTCATTTCTGGAAACAGTGTTCTTAAGGTTGGCATTAAATACCAGTGTACCAACTGTTCAGAAAGCTGCTGAGTTTCATGATTCAAATATTGTAGTCTTCCAAGTCAATTAAGTAAGCCAAATATGCTCTTTTCGTCCCCACTGCTTCTAAGCTTCACTAGGAATAGTTAGATAAATGTAGCTCCCATTTTAGTAATTTGTGTATTTATCTTGTTACTCTCTAGGATACTCTTCCTCAAAGCTTTCAACATTAGTGCTTTCTATTCAACTCTTACACCCTTATATAAGTATCTACAAGCGCACAGAAGCACTTGATTTCCAGTTCCTTTCAAAAAAAAAAAAAAAAAAAAAAAAAAA
>NDXB01009678.1:0-22988 GCA_002631895.1 Agapornis roseicollis
CTCAATCCCACTGTCCATGGCAGCCACAAAGATGTTGAACAAGACCAGTCCCAACACCCATCCGTGAGGGACACCACTCGTCACTGGCCTCCAGCCGGACACTGAGCCACAGCTCTTTGCGTGCAGCCATCCAGCCAGTTCTTTATCCACCGAGTGCCCACCTATCACATTGATGTCTCTCCAATTTAGAGACAAGGATGTCGCGTGGGACAGTGTTGAACGCTTTGCACAAGTCCAGGTAGATGACATCAACTGCTCTACCCCTGTCCATGAGTTCCGTAGCCCCATCGTAGAAGGTCACCTTCAGCTTAGTTACACAGTACAAATACTTTGGCAACAAAGCTGAATCAGAGCAGCCTTTCACCTAAGTCCTCTGACCTACCCCATGCCATATGCTGTTGTCGTAGAACATGGAACAGATGAGTATAACTGTGCAATTGCTCAATAAAGCAGGTCAGTGAAGTGGTCTCATGTAAAAAACATCAGGAGGATGATGTTAACCCACACAAGCTCAGTGCCTGGGTTTATTTCATAGCTTCACAAGATGCTGCAGCACAGTGTCCTGGGTTCAGCAATAGCAGTCATTTTTTCTCCTTCTCAGTAGCTGGTGCAGTGCTGTGGTTATGACTTCCAGCCTGGGAACAGCGCTGATAACAGCGATGTTTTTAGTTGCTGCTCTGTAATGTTTACTCTGGCCAAGGACTTTGTAAGCCTCATGTTCTGCCAGGGAGGAGGGGAAGCCAGGAGGAAGCAGAGACAGGACACCTGACCCCAACTAGCCAAAGAGGTATTCCACACCACAGCATGTCATGCCTGGGATGTAAACTGGGAGTTAGCTGGAAGGGCTGGCTCACTGCTCGATTAGGCTGCGTATCAACAGGTGGTATTCTATTCTCTTCCCTAGTTATTTCCCTTATCATTGGTGGCAGCAGCAGTGGTTTGCGTTATACCTTAGTTACTGGACTGCTCTTATCTAAACCCATGGGAGTCATATTCTTTCGATTCTCCTCCCCATCCCCCCAGGAGCACGGGGGGGGAAGAAAGTGGGGGAGTGAGAAGAGGGTTGCGTGGTTCTGATTTACAGCCTGGGCTTAAACCACAGCACACAGCCAAGGGAGTGCAAATTGTGGCACAACGCAAGAGCAAGCTTTCAAGATCTTCACTTTTCAAAGTGCCACAGGCTCTAACCATACCCAGATACTCCTGTCACTGGGGATATGCACATCTTCTTGAACACATCTACTTTGGAAAACCCTAGATGTCAATCAGAAGTATTTTCTGCATGCACTCAACATCTGCTTGTGATAAATTCGTAGGTTGCAAATTGCTGCATTCAGCTAAACAGACCTTTTTTGTCAACTCTTATCCAAAATATTCAGTTCTGTGCATTTGTTTATTTTTTTCTGACTACCATAGGCTACAGAGACCGTGTGCTACAGGTCATTTTGAAGGATATGAATTTTTAAATCAAACAAATGTATGTCTAATTCTTAAGCACAATGACTAAGAGGCAGGGAAGATACGTTATCGTAGTATGTCACTCACCTGTGTTGTAGGGCACTGTAGATTTATTAACACCACGGGGCTGGCACATTTCAGAATGTTGAAGTAAAATAAAATGGTCTTGTTCCTATGGAAGTGGACATAAGATAAGTAACATTATAATTATGGGTGCTTGCACATCCTACCATTCAAACCCCAGCAGCATATATTGATATTTTAATTCTATTATTGTGATTGGCCATATTGCAAATACAAAGTAAAAAAATCCGACAAAAAAACCCAAGCAGACCCTCGGTGTTTCACACCAAGACAGCGCCAAAACCAGAACCATTTGGTCTAAAGAACTATGCGAGTTAAAGAATGCTAACTTTTGAGAAGGCTTTTTCACAGCACAGTTTTAAGCTGAAACAACCCAGGCACTGTTACAGGCATCTGTAGTCCTGCCTCTGAGAAGTGATGTCTGTAACATACCCCTGCAAAACCCCTGTGGTCCCTCTGCTTGCACTGAACACACTGCACGTGCACTGCATGCGAAATCACTACTAGCAAACACTACCCTGTGAAAGCTGCTTGTTTCTGCCTGATCAGAAGGTGGCACCAAAATCAATCAAAAGCTTTTTACAGCTGAAACCCAAAAGCAGCTGGCCAGGAAACAAAATAATAGCATCTGCTCCTAACCGTGATAAACCTCCTGTGATGTAAAGAAGGGACAGTCTGAGGACTTTGCACTCCAGAATCCTCACACTTGACAGCTTCTGGAACTTCATTGCACATTCCAGCTCTCCTTAAAACTGGGGTTAGCTCAACTGGCTGACATTTTACAAGGTTAAATTGTTTTCACCAATGTCTGTTCTGCAGTGCGCTGGTAACAAACCACGCATCCTGGCAAAACCAGTTTCACTAACATTAGCTGTGATTTCTGCAAATCCACAGAGTAAACTTTTGGACTGAAATGCCACCGCTCTTCAATAGCTCCTTGAGAGTGCTCATAATCCATGAGCTGCTCGAAGCCATTAATGGAATCATTTTTTTTTCCATAGGACTTAGCCCACTTGCCGATTTTAACAGCAGGAAAGAAAGTTTAAATATGTGTGTGACATAAGAAAACAGCCACCGAGAACTAGGTCTGTGTTCTTTATAATGAAATTATGCTGTATTCCATGATTACACTGTGCTCTGCAGGAGGCAAAACAAGCTTACAGATTACATGGAGATTAATGGATGGATTACAGGTAGACACAAAGAGGCCTAAGAGAGACTCACATGACAGCACAAAGTAGAATTAACTTGACTTCATGGAATTCACTGGAGTCCAAATGGATTTTTGCATGAGCTGTGAGTGCTGGCTTGGTTTTTAGCTTCTCTTTTCTACTCCTCAGTGAGATTGTGGTGAATGCTTGTTCCAAGCACAAGACTCAAAACCACAGAGACTGTGATCACTTTCCAAGGAAAACCTCTCAGAGTAAGCCCTTAGGGACTCAGGAAAACCATAGTCCTGGCTTAGCCTTTCACAGTGCTTACTTTTAGGGTAGCAGAATAACCTGACAATGGCATTGGTGAAGGCATGATGAGCACATCCCACACCTCCGCTTTCAGGGACCAGAGGGACTTGTTCAAAGGGGCCTCAGGCCTACTGCCACGAACATTCCTGCTTTCCCAGTAGGTTGTGTTTTGTCTCTTTTGGCTTATATTTTTATAAGAAACTCCTCAACATGGCCAGTAAGTGCCAAAATGCAGTCTCAGCAGCTGTATTATTTTCCAGCAACAGTATAGATGGAGGGACATTTGTAGATAGGAACTGGAAATCACATTATAAAAAATAACCAAAGGGAAGTCTTGGTTAACAAAGAGAAAGAAGGAATGGGAGTGTAACAGAGCAGAAGAAGGAATGGGAGTGGATGATAACAGAGATGCACATCTGGCTACACACCACACAGTACACGGACACTGTGTGTCTGAGGCTCCCAAACCCACTTGCCCACTGCTTTGTACTGACCTTAGGGCACAAGAAGAAACTGGGAGTGAGAAGGGGTGCAGAGGAGGGGTGCAGTGAGGGGAACACACAACACAACAACTTTTGCTCCTAGTTTCTTCTCTTCAGGAAGTTGGCCTCTCCAAAAAATGCTGAGAAGAATCTCAGAGGGTGGAACAGGTCTTGTTATACCATTTAGTTGTTTCTTCTCTAACAAAAACTTGGGAGGATATGAAGTCCTAGCTCTGCCTCTGTTCCACTCCCCATCTCCTGCTCCCTCACTTCTGAATGCCCTTTGGACAGCAGCTTCCTCATAGTTTTTCCCCATTAGAAAACTAAATGGGAAAAGAAAGAAGAAGCAAAGAGCTGTTACCAAACATTAGCTTCTGGTTTGCTTCCTGCAGAGCTTCAAGGTTCTTGACAGTGACAAGGGCATAAAGGGTGCCTAATACTTACTTTTTAAAAGGGAGAATTAGAGGGGGAAAAAAACAGTCTTTACAATTCTGTTTCATAAAGCACTTAGGTTTTTCGGAGGAAACATCAATGCAACATCTTTCCTTCCTGAGCAGCTATTTCCATGCAGAAGTGCTCTGTTGAGATCAACAGATTCATTTAACTCTCACAATTGAGGATTTAAAACCACTGGGAAACAGAGACAAGCAAAGCAAGCTGCTTGGCAGGTATCCCAGGGAAGGTGTGCTTACAGCTGACTGTCTCCAAGACCTCTTAGTCTCCTCTCTACTGGCACTGGGTAAACACCAGAAAAAAAGCCCCAGGTGCTTCTCCTGACAGTCTTTTCTGTTATTTGGTGCATGTTGAGAAAAAGTAAGAACCAGGCAACAATGCTTCAGGACTACTCTTGCACCAAGGTGGATAAAAGAATTAACAATCCAAACCTGGGTAGTTAAAAGCTCTGCCAGCTAGTCACTCGCAACACAATTAGTGATGCCATCTTTAAGCTATGTTGATCTTTTACCAAAAAGACTTTCTGAATGACAAAAACAACTGCATTCTAGTAGTAATTTGGATCTACACCTGCACCGAACAGCTCATCTATTTCTGACCTTTATGTGGTATAAAAATACAGGAAGAGTGTTGCTGTTTCTTCAGCTTCCCAAGAGAAGCCCCAGCAGACAGAGAAACTTGAAACCTCACACGTTAGTCACACTGCATGAGTAATAGGGGTATGTGAATGCATCGAGTACTCACTCATTGGGGGTGTCTTTCTGACCGCAGAACTGCCCATAGCTGTCAGTTGGATAAATCACTTTCCTGGGGTCGCCATGCACCCAAGCTGCAAACATACACATCGTCTTTTAGCATGTTACTTAAGTGCACATAGTTAATAGTTAAAGCAGACCAGCATGAACATGCACCACTTCTAATGTACTGTTTAATCTGTTGATCAGCACTGAAGAGTATTGATTTGTAGAGTTCCTAATGGAACACCAAAACATAAACCAAACTAACCTGAACTAAGATATGGATGAATCACGGAGAAAGCAAACGAGCTCACTTTTTACCTTCAGAGCATGTGTATCTGGACTGTATCCAAAATATGGCATAATGGACTTAAAAACTGATGGTTACCAAAAGGGGAAAGAAGAGGACTTAACTATGTAGACAAATCTGAGTGCTGACAACATTTCAATGGCATTGAAATTAATGGGATTAAGTGGGGGTGTGACGGATATACACAAGGTGTGACCAAATGTAATGGACTCAATTTGCAGTATGAACAGAAACAAACTCTCACTTTGCAAATTAAAACATTTCCTGACCTCGCACTTGGCAACTTTCCCATTTTTCAGTTACTAGGTCTGCACCTGGCAAGTTGTGTATTCTATGGACTAGCCACAACCATTGTGCTGAATAGGAAGAGGTTTATAGAACCATGGAATAGTTCGGGTCGGAAAGGACCCCAAGATCATCTAGTTCCAACTCCCCTGCCATAGGCAGGGACACCTCACACTAAACCAGGCCACACAAGGCTTTGTCCAACCTGACCTTGAACACTACCAGGGATGGAGCACTCACAACCTCCCTGGCCAACCCATTCCAGTGCCTCACCATCCTCACAGGAAAGAATTTCTTCCTTATAGCCAATCTAAACCTCCCCTGTTTCAGTTTGAACCCATTCAAACGTCCTGTTGAACATTGAACGTCCTGTCACTACAGTCCCTAAAGAAGAGTCCCTCCCCAGCATCCCTATAGGTCCCCTTCAGATACTGGAAGACTGCTATGAGGTCTCCACACAGCCTTCTCTTCTCCCAGGCTAAACAGTCCCAACTTTCCCAGCCTGTCTCCATACAGGAGATGCTCCAGTCCCTGCTCATCCTCATGGCCCTCCCCTGGACTTGTTCCAACAGCTCCATGTCCTTTTTCTGTTGAGGACACCAGAACTGCACACAATGCTCCCTCCAGGTGAGGTCTCACGAGAGCAGAGCAGAGGGGCAGGATCAGCTCCTTGGCCCTGCTGCTCACGCTCCTTTGGATGCAGCCCAGGATATGGTTGCTTTCTGGGCTGCAAGCGCACACTGCAGCCGGCTCATGTTCATGTTCTCATCGACCACCACCCCCAAGTCCTTCTCTGCAGGGCTGCTCTCAATCTCCTCTCTGCCCAACCTGGAGCTGTGCCTGGGATTGCTCTGACCCAGGTGTAGGACCTTGCACTTGGCATGGTTGAACTTCATGAGGTTGGCATCAGCCCACCTCACAAGCGTGTCAAGGTCCCTCTGGATGGCATTCCTTTTATATTGAACTTTCAAACTTTTCCTCACTTTGAAGCAGGATTTCTTCTCCAAGCCATTTCCACCTCCACCGTGATTTCCCCTTAAGGACCAAGTACACACCAGCTGTCACTACTACTGTCACCTTTCCTAAGCTGTAGTGTGGAGACCTGACTCCGCTTCCTTCATGACTAGCCAAAGTCTAACCTTTGAACTCTCCTGACTAACTGCTTATCTTGACCCCAAGGAATGGAACTTGCATTTATTTTTAAGTATCATCTGAAAGAAAGATGGAATACCAGAATAGAATTCCCTATCACTACCCTGAGATGACACCCTAAAATGAGTTTGCTAAAGAGCTGTTAGAAATTGGATCTTCTCCCAAACACCTCCTTGTGCTTGTATTATGTGGGAAAGATTACAAGCATTACAAAGCTTCCCATCCCAATGTTCCCCATCCGCACTACATACTAAATGTCAGGAGCCTGCTTAGCATACACTTGAGGCTTTAAACTATGCAACCCACCATGAACTTGCTTCTCTGTAATTATCCCATTTTCTCTCAACTTTGTGACATTATATTTAGTCATTTGTGCAACTGTCATTTTTCTCAAGGTCACTTTGGTAAGAACAACAGCACTTAACAATGATATGTGCAGTAGAGACAGAACCTATGTAAGATCTCAGAGCAGCGGACTGTGAATTTATTGAAACGCTCAGGACAGATGCACAGCATCTTCAATGACTTGCAAACACTGACAGAGAATCTGTAATGCTCCCTTTCACCGGGAACACTTTTAGGTTACTAAAATGAATCTGCTAGTTCTTTTAACCTACGTTAGTTTTTCTGTGCTCTGGAGTTTGGAAATCAACCTGCTGCTTTCTGAACTTTCCAATCAGCTGCATTTCAGAATAACTCTGGTGTTCTGACACTCAGAAAAAGCTAAAGTGCTTCAAGAGTGTTAAGCACCACTCGCTTTTTCATTTGTTAGCCCCCACTGGGATATTTCAGTAGCACTGCTTAACAGGAACATTTAGGAGGCATCAACTCTCTCTTAGGAATTCTTAGTCAGTTGATAACTCACATGTGCACATGATATTTAGAAAGCAGGAGGCTCTCTGGTGACTGTAAAGAGTCTCTATGTTCTGCCATGTGCACTCTATTCCATCATGACTGACAAGAGGGAGTTTTTCTTTCTGCTTTAATATGA
This sequence comes from Agapornis roseicollis, assembly GCA_002631895.1. Taxonomy (NCBI): domain Eukaryota; kingdom Metazoa; phylum Chordata; class Aves; order Psittaciformes; family Psittacidae; genus Agapornis; species Agapornis roseicollis. The sequence continues at coordinate 7,416 of NDXB01009678.1, forward strand.
CCTTGCTTCTGTAATCCAGAAGTTGTTGCTAATACCAGCAATATTCCTTCCATATTAAACCTGGAGTTTTCACTCCTCAGATCCGGGAGAAAGGAGACAAACGCTGCAACATAATGGTGGTGGAATAGAATAATTCTTTTGCTATCATAATCTCATTAAGGATCTTTCCTTAGGAAGGGCTCACATGAGCCAGGCTTACTTCTTGCAGTCTGCTTGGGGGGACTAATACAACCAACAAGAACAAAGTTCAGCTCATCGAATGGGCAGAGCAGAGCATTCTCCTTACTCTCTTTTCAATTCTAATGCAAAGTCTGCTCAAGTATTTCAAAAGGCTCCATTGGTTTTGCTGGGTTTGTGTGAATCCTTGGTCTCAAATTTAACCACTCATCTTTTGCAGTGTTTTTTCTCAATTACTAGTAGAAATTAGGAGAGTGTAAACTGTACCTGCGTTGCCATTATCAGATTGTCTAAAGCTGCCCTTGGCAGTAGTTCTCCTGTGTGCCTAAGGCTTCAGTCATGTTTCCAATAAAACAGTATGAAAAAGAGTCTGCTTTTTGAACAGCAGATTTAGCACACTTTGTGAAATTCCATCACTGGGATCAGCTGGGGGATGGAGGAAGTCACCTCTCAGCTAAATTCCAAAGCAAAATGAAAACTAATTGTGTCTGATTTATGACATACATATTTAGCATTTCATTAACTCTGCAACAGAAAGAGAAGGAAAATGACCCATAGAAGAAAAAATACACAGCTGCTTTCATTGCCTGTGCCAGGGGCTAACATCAAGATTAATAAACTTAATCCTCTGTTGCCTTCTTTGCAAACTTGAGCAATGACAGTGAAAGAATACAGGTGACAAGTAAACAATTTCTAGTCAGAACTCAGCAGTTCTCACTGAAAAGGAGGTTGTTGTAAGAAACAGCCTGACAGAGAGAACAGCATCATGTTCTGCATGTTGTGGTGCACTGCTGGTGACTAAATGAAAAGGAATCCAGCCACATACAATCCTGATTCCAGCGTGCTCTGATGTTCATGAAGCTCATGAGGCTGCAGCCTGAGTCCTGGAACAAACATCTGGGCTAAAACTAAAGAACAGCTGAACCATATTGCACAGTTGACTCAGCCCTCATAGTGGCAACATGACATTCTATGACACTAGAATAGCATTTTCCGGAGGCCTGCAGTTATACGGAGCCAACACACATGGACAGTATCAAAAATAGCCAATGCCTGTCACTCAGTGCCTGTCAGATGCACTCCTTTTTCTGTGCTTTGTGGGACATGTCAGTGGTTGTAAAGGATGCAAAGCTCCATCTCGAGGAGAAAATGTGATTGGAGCAATGGCATCTTGTGATATGTAAACTGCAAATCTATCTGGTTATACATTCTGTCTCATTCCTGCTCGGGTATTTCTGAAAGGGCAGTCTTTTCTATTCTTATTTTGCTTCCCTTAAGGGTATATTTTACATGTTCTAGTGTATAAAAAAACTGACCTGCCAAATTGTTCTTATGGTTTTTTAACACAAGCAATTTATCAAGGTATTGAAAAAGGTATCAAGGTATTGAAAAAGGTAGCAGAATACATGATACAGAATTTGTAAATCCATGTGCCTAACACTGGTATTGTAGAAGCATCCCTTGTTGTATTGGAGTAATATAGCAAGAGTCATTGCTTTAAATTAACCTGTCCTTTAATGGGAGGCTTTTTTCCAGGATACTTTATTTGCTGCTTTCTACATGCACTTTGCTGAATTAAAATAATGTTAAATTAAGATGCTAAACATTTATAAAGTATCACCCAGATAAGCTCAAAGTCTCTGGAATATACATGAAAGTTAAGCCAGTTTGACAGGAAGGAAAAACAACATTGAATGTTAAATTAGCACTATTAGCTCATCTGTAAAGTTAAAAGAATGAGAAAGTAAATCATAGACTAACAACTTCTATTCAGTGCAGTCACTCAACAGCAGCCACCACTGAAGCAGAACTAAGCACAGCCAGTAGCAAAAATCAATTCGTTTTCATCTTTCAAGGAGAGTTGGTTACCTTTTACTCAGACTACATCCCAGCCCACAGAAACACTAATTATTCCACTACTGTTTACAAAAACACACATGTGAGCTATACATACGTTACTGAGGGCAAACTTTAACTCACATTTTCAGCCATAGCAGTTGTGTGATGAACCTGCATTTATTGCTTACTTCTCAAGCCAAATTAAACAGGGATCCAAAGCAGCATTCACACATTCTCAAGAAATAACTTTTCCATTCCATAATAAAGCATGATTATTAAGTAAGGATTGATTCAGAATCTATTTTCCTTTAATGTAAACTTTGTTGACTTTCACGTATTTTGTACATGGCTGGCCCCTGGAACTGGGCCAAAGCTGATCTCATCTTTTACTTAGAAATAAACTAGAGTAAAAAGAATAGCTGAAGCATAGTACAAGCAAAGATGAAAAGCAGGGACCATGTAGATCTGGAGCTGGACTAAATATTTCTAGATTGAAAGTTCAGATCTCTGTAAGAAAGGTAGAGAAAGTCACCAGCTACAAATTCAGTATCTGGTTCTAGGAACGGGTTCTAGCTGTCAGCAGCATTTCATAAGGTTTGCAAGAGAAGGCTGCTCAGATGCCTCCTGTCCATCAAGAAACCACTGCATATGCAGAGAAGGGAGTAAGACCACTTCATTGTCTCACACCACCCTAACCAGGTTGTAACCACATTGTCTGAGAGACACAAAGAAGCAAACAACTGGCAGCACTGCACCTGCTGTACTTACCCACAACTCCTAATGCAATGTAACCCAGAATGACGACTATGAAGATCACACAGCACACAATGTCTGTACAGTGCCTAGGAACAGAAAGAGACACTTTTTAAAAACAAAGTATCTAGTAGAACCCTCTGAGAACACTGTCACAGGCTGCTTTTAACATCTGAAGGTGTCTGCATCTGCACTAAGTGCAAGTCTTACAAGATCGCATTTGAGGTATAAGCAAATAACTGTGTATGCCTTTTGTGCTGTAGACAGCAATAAGAACATACTGAACAACAGATTTAAACATTCTTAAAACAATACCTTACAACACTGAATCTACGAGATCATGTATGGTACAAGCTCCTACAGGACGTCGGCCCTAATGCTGGTATCAAATATTGCAGCCAATGTAATAAAAGAAAGATTCAGCACAACTCACCTGTATTATAAAGGTAGCTTATGAATGGAAACGTAACAGCATAAAATGAAAAAAAGGCCTACCTGCAAATACCCTTAATCTCTGCACAATATTTCAGCTCAGCTGTTTGACCTCATTTAATGCAACCGGAATACACTCTACAGAGAGGATAAAAGTCCCCAGCAAACTGTGGAGAGTCATAAGTTCTCTTACAGAGAAACAAAAAAAGAACAACACTCTTCTGTCTGAAAACTGAACCAATGATTAAACTGTGAATATTCAGTTAAATTACTGTTGTTGACTTACTGCTCTGCATATTAATGTCATGCAGGCAGAGGAGTGGAGGTGTGACCATTAGACTAATCTTTCTCCAGTGTCTGACCTTGATTAGAGCAGCTCCAGGACTGTAATTAACATGAAGTACGATGCTCCGAGGCAAGCAGGAGGAGGTCAGTATACACTCCAAGGACTCCACTGGGTGAAGCCAACTTTACAAGCCCTGGTTTCTAAAGACGTCTGGAAGCAAAACCACTGCCACCTCACAGGCTTTTGCAGGCTCCACTGTTTAAGAAACAGTTGCAGCTGAACAGGTCTCACCAGGGTTTAATTAACAAAGGAGTGAATTACAGCTAAAAGGGCATGCAGCCCAGAACCTCCTTATCTGAAGGATTTCAGTCATTGTTGTTATTTCCCATGTCCTGCTTGTCTGACACAGCTTTGGTGAAGAATGCCTTGTACAACCTAAAGGTTACAAGAGTGCTGCTGTTCATCTCAGCTTGTGACTCCATGCAAGGAGCTGAATCTCACCGTAAAAGAAACCTTAGAATCCAAACTCCAATCCAAACAGTCAGATTGCAAGTTTGCTGATGACACCAAGCTGTGTGGTTGGGTGGATCCGCTGGAGGGAAGGAATGCCATCCAGAGGGACCCTGACATGCTTGTGAGGTGGGCTGATGCCAACCTCATGAAGTTCAACCATGCCAAGTGCAAGGTCCTACACCTGGGTCAGAGCAATCCCAGGCACAGCTCCAGGTTGGGCAGAAAAGAGATTCAGAGCAGCCCTGCAGAGAAGGACTTGGGGGTGGTGGTCGATGAGAACATGAACATGAGCCGGCTGCAGTGTGCGCTTGCAGCCCAGAAAGCAACCGTATCCTGGGCTGCATCCAAAGGAGCGTGACCAGCAGGTCCAAGGAGCTGATCCTGCCCCTCTGCTCTGCTCTCGTGAGACCTCACCTGGAGGGAGCATTGGGTGCAGTTCTGGTGTCCTCAACATGAAAAGGATATGGCAAAAGGGTATGTCAATTGACTGCTCACCTGTTCCCAGGGAGAGTTCCATAGTCTCCAGCCTATCCCTAATATAAGGGGCAACTCCCCCTCCCTGCCTGCCAGGCCTGCCTTTTCCAAAGGGCCTGTAACCTTCCATTCCAACACTCCAGTCACAGGAGCCATCCCGCCATGTTTCTGTGATGCCTATTGTATCATACCCCCATAGACGGGCACACATCTCTAATTCCTTGTTTGTTCCTCATGCTGCAGGTGTTTGTATAGAAACACCTGAGCCGAGCTGCAAATGAAGCCGGCTCATTGGTTGGAGCAGCTGGAATATCTCTACATTGCTCTGAGCATTTATTATAGGTGCTGGCAACTGACTGGGTGTGTTGGGATGGAACGATGCCCCCTCCCCCAACACATCTAGTTTAAAGCTTCCTTGACCAGTCTGGCAAGCCTCCTACCAAAACCCCTCTTCCCCTTCTTTGTCAGACCAGCTCCACCAGCCCCCAGTAGACCTGGCCTCCCAAATTGGGTCATGTGTTCAAGACACCCAAACCCCTGACTATGACACTACCCTTTTAACCATTTGTTAACCTGTCCAATCCTCCCAGCCTTTTTGGGGTCCTCCCCTGTATCCTGGAGAACTGATGAAAAGACAATCTGAGCTCCAGAGCCCCTAACCACCTCTCCCAGGGCTCTGTAGTACTTCTTTATGTTCTCTGGGCTACCACTATCTATATCCCTAGCACCCACATGGCTCACTAGAAGTGGGTAATAGTCTATCGGACTTACTAGAGGAGGCAGCCTCTGCAACATCCCTGATCTGTGCCTCTGGTAGGCAACACACCTCCCTTGAGACTGGGTCAGGCCTCCGTGCCTTTCAAAGCAGAGTCCTCCACTACTCCAACCCGCTGCTTTTTCCTGGCAGCACCACTAGAGGTCTTCTTTACCAGTGCCCCAGCCGGCTGTTTCTGGTGTGAGGGTGTTTCCTCATCAGCCCCCTGCAGGACAGCAAAGCTGTTCTGGGTGGTTAAAACACATTTAGGAGGAAGCCCCTTGCCTTTCGTTGTCCTCTTCCTCCTTTTTTTGTTGTTGTTTTGGTTTTTTTTGTTACTATTTCCCAGCTTCCTGGGTTAACAGCCTCCTCCTTTCCTCCATGCGCTAGAGGGGATGCTTGAGGCCCCTGCACAGTTTGGGCCTGGAGCCAACATTCGTTTCCTCTCAGCTTCCCTGACATCCCACAGCTCAGCCACCTGCTGCAGGAGGACCTGCACCAGTGAGCACCGGGTGCAGCCCTGCCCATAGCGCACCCTCCCCTCACCAGCCCAGTGCAGGCACTCCCTGCACCCCGAGCTCTGCCCTGCAGCCCCCCCACCCCCCCCATCGGCTCTATCTGGGTGCCCACGCTGCCACCGCCGGGGCAGCCGGAGCAGAGCTCCCAGACCGGGCGCTGGTCATGCACCGAGGGCTCCCCGTCCCGCTCTGTTCGCCGCCCTCCCGCTCACTCGCGTTCCCCGGGGCAGGTTTTCAACCATTCAGGGCTGGTGCTGCCCCTCCTGGCTCCGCCCCTGTGAGTCAGCTGCTCGCGTCAGCTGACCTGCCGGCTCCTGGGCCAGTCCTGTCCAGGACCTGAGGCTCCCTCGGTGGCTCCCCCGGCTCTGAGCTGAGGCTCCTGGACACTGATCTCCCCCCGCTCCGGGGTTGAAGGCGTCCTCTCTGGAGCCGCTCTCCTCAGCAACCCAAGCTCGGCTCTCGCCCCATCAGAGCCATTTCTAAGAGGTACAATATTTAATTCAAGATGTCTCAGGAGAAACATGGCACCACAAAAGATTTCAATTACAACTCCTATAGTCTCAATGACCTCTCCCAGTCCAATCCTCATAGGTCTCATTTTATGATACTAAATGCAATTAAAGGTTACACCACTTATGCTAAAGCTCCCTTTTAAAGTTTTGCAGAGCCATCACAAATACCCACCAACACTTTACCAGAACACAGCACTTTCAGTTCTGTGTAAAGCACAAAAGTATTGCTGATATATTGGTATTTTAAATTATATGAGAAGTATATAAATCCTCTTCAGAGTGGCTTCAGAAAAATCTGAAACAGTTCTCAAAAGTAAAGTTATTCATGTGAAATAATAGCTTATTTTATAAGATCCTATGGGTGAAACCCTGGCTCTGTTGAACTCTTATCAGCTTAAGGAGCTCACCTTCAGTGAGATCATAATATTACCTCATAGACCAAAGGCTACACAGGAGAGGAAGAAAATGTAAAACAACCTAAATGAATAAATCAAAATAACTCTGTAAAGACACAAGGTTATACTGTGAAGATTCTGGGAGTTTCCAAATGGCACGAACTGGAATGATGGGAATTGCTTCAAAACAGGAAATACTGGAAGCCCATGCTTACTACTGAAACCTAATCAGAAACTCTCCAGCCATACTTTGACTAAAAATAGATTTGATATTCTTTATTTCAAACTAAAAAGGTGGCCTGTTATGGCAAATCTGCTTTTTCGCTTTGTTTCAGGCGAACGAGGCAGAGTAAAATTACCTGGAAGACTGAACTGTTAAACTGAACCCCGAGGAAGATGGATTAATGAAAATAGGATTCTGAGAATAGGAACCAAGAATACTGCTCATCATACAAGCTCTAGGATCTTGCTTATAGATGGTGTGATCACACTTTTCTATAATACTGATGTGTAAACATTCAAGGATTAACGATAAAAAACACTTCACATTTCTTATGGCGGAGATTATGAAAACATTCAAAGTGCTTTTGCCAACAGGCAATACTAGAAATTATGATGGGTCTTGGTACTTTTGAGATAACCAGGTTCCATAATCTGAGCCAAACCACAGTAAGTCTGTGTTTGAAGACAGAAATAAACTGCTGATAAAACCACACAATTCATCATTTTCAGGTGATGTCATGAAAGCCCTTCATTTGGTTAAGTGCACGGTTCAGCCTCCTGCATCACATTTTGCTGCTTACTGCTGTCATGTAGCTTAATTTATGAAGCCTCCTTTGCTTTCCACTGTCTCTCAGAAACATACTACAGAATCATAGAATCACAGAATAATTTAGGTTGGAAAGGACCTTAAGATCATCCAGTTCAAACCCCCCTGCCAGAAGCAGGGACACCTCACACTAAACCAGGCCACACAAGGCTTCGTCCAACCTGACCTTGAACATCGCCAGGGATGGAGCACTCACAACCTCTCTGGCCAACCCATTCCAGTGCCTCACCACCCTCACAGCAAAGAATTTCTTCCTTATAGCCAATCTAAACCTCCCCTGTTTAAGTTTGAACCCGTTCCCCCTTGTCCTGTCACTACAGTCCCTAATGAAGAGTCCCTCCCCAGCATCCCTATAGGCCCCCTTCAGATACTGGAAGGCTGCTATGAGGTCTCCACACAGCCTTCTCTTCCCCAGGCTGAAAAGCCCCAACTCTCTCAGCCTGTCTTTGTATGGGAGATGCTCCAGTCCCTGATCAGCCTCGTGGCCTCCCCTGGGCTTGTTCCAACAGCTCTATGTCCTTTTTATGTGGAGGACACCAGAACTGCACACAATGCTCCAGGTGAGGTCTCCCGAGAACAGAGTAGAGGGGCAGGATCATCTCCTTCGACCTGCTGGTCACACTGCTCAGCTTCCCTTGCTGGGTTACATGTGGCAATGCACGCAAAGAATACTTTGTGCATGTCATCCTAGCAAATAAATGAATGCAAAGATAAAATCGTCCACACAGATTAGTGCCTAAAAGCCATTTATTCATTGACAGCTTATGCACTTCGTTGTTAATGACTGTCTAGAACCTGTCTCTGTTCGGCAGTTTCATGCCCAATCTGTCACAAGTGCAATTTCACTCAAGATGCTGTACTAGAAAGAAACTACAACATTTATTAGGGAAGCAGCACGAGCAGATATTAGCACCTACAAATAGCCCTGAGCACTGTGCATCTGCAGAGAAAACAAGGCTCAAGATGTTCACAGTGTGAGTTTCAGGTTACCACTTTCAACTCTGCTGACATACTAATGTGACCACTAGTGTCCTTGCTTCTGAATTCCTCTTCCCTGCTTGACTGACAGCTTGTGTTCTGAGACTTCCCTAAACCACTACCTGTGCCACCCAATGCCTTTAATAGTGCTGAAGATCCCTTTCTCCATTGGGGCTGAACTGAGAAGGAAAATCTGCTGTACAAATGGGCATTTCTATCAGCACAGTGGCACTGAAGGCATCATCCTGCACAGCTGAATAAATGAGCAGGGCACCCAAAAACTAAATATTTGCAGAGAAAGTTCCTTTCAAATCCCCCCCAGAATTGCTACTTCTACCGAGAAGGCCAAAACACATAGAAAAAGGCATTTATGCAAGTTTTCACCACAAGATGTTTTCTATCAATTTAAATTCTGTATTTTCTTAATGAGTATGATTGATCTGCACTGACTTGCATGGACTTATTAAGTTGATATGTCTTAGTTACAGGTACAGTGCTTTATCAAGTATTGTTTAGCTCTGGAACACCCAGATTTCAGTATCTGGAAATGGTCAACATCTGTAGACATGGAATGCCCCCATCCAGGAACATCAAACAAGAATTCAAAATAAAATGTAGGCTTTCCCATACATATTAGTGAGCACGTGGCATGTTATGTTGATCCAGACAACACCACGCGATGGAACATAGATGGACCAATAAAATACCAGTAGCAAGAGAAGTAATGTTATATTCTACCAACATTTATCTACAGCAGATGTTCATCTTTAGCAGGCTCTTTAGTCTAAAAAGCATAAAGGATAACTTAAATGTCAAAAATTGTTTATTATTTCAATACTGACCACAGTATCAAGTGATGTGCATGGAGACATGTAAGTGATGCACTTGTATTTATGAGAAGGTGAAGTTTGTATTGTTAGTTACAGTCAGCAATTTTTATTAGTTTTTTCCCAAACTCCTAAAGATAACTCAATGCTTATGGTCATTTACTGGTATTCAATTCACCTGAGAACCCATTAACTATATTTTCTAATCACAGAGAAAAAGGTGACCTTTGTCTTAACAAGAACACTGAATTTCTAGAAAGATGTTGAACAATTAAAGATAGGCCAGGAGGTGTCAGGAGTTTGCAAAACATAACAAGAAAAACAAATCTACAGTGTGTCTAACCAGCAAGAGGAAAATGAGAAAAGGCCAGGAGAAGAATCCATAGAAGGAGGAGAAAAATAACAAGGGGCAAGGGAAAGAGTTAAGATAAACTCCACAAAATTGGAGGTTAAGTCAGAAGTGTGATTTAATCATTTGATTTTGCCAAAGCAGTTTAGAAAAAGATGCCATGGTTGTATTGACTCTATAAATTCACTTGAAATTTAGGGAAAATCTAAGTTAAGGAAGACGGTTCATTTCATACTCAAAGTAGTATCATTGCACTAGGAAAAAGTAGAAGCTTGTTTCCCCCCTGTATGGTGGTATCTGATTGATTTATCCACAAACATATGTAAGCTATCTTATGATGATGCTGCTGGAAGAAATGCTTTTTTATTCTTAAAGAAGCATAACACACTCTATTTGGATTTGTTATTAATGGCAAGCCTTCCCCACAGCATTCCCCCTTTGCCTGGCATTGGCATGAAATACTGAGACTGCAACAGAGCCCTCCTCTCACATGACAAATCTGCCTGAAGTCCAGTATGAGAGACCATTTCAGTGCCAATGGGAGAGACAGAGAGACAGCTAGCTAGCTTTAGGGTTGTGACACCAGACAAGTGTCCATACATCCAGAAACTGAGAGGTGCCCAACTCACTCTGGTGAACCTCTTGGGGCAGGGACAGATGGCTTGGAGGAAATATCTGCCTTTGAGGAATCAGAGATAGCTTAGACTTAAAATAGGATGTGCTAAATTTTGTCTTGTGTGCATTCAGTTAAGCTGATCATCAGAACTGGTGTGAGGAAGGTGCATGCCTCCAGCTCAGACTGACAGGAACACCAGGAGTTTGTATTTTCCTCAAGGAAATCCTACAGAAATTCTTACAGGAATCCTGCTGCATCATTTTGAGTTGAGAAAAGGCTGAGCTACCACTCACAGGGTGGATGCTCTTCATATTTAAGGAACTAATCTTTGCTACATTGCTTCCAACCATACTATCTCACCAAAGCATTATAAAATGCACTGAACATACGTGGTATGGTGGTGTTGCACTGCAATCATTTGGTTGTGTTTTTAAGAAGCTACTGTAGAATGTACAGTTAGAATCACACATATTGTATATACACACATGGAATTGCAGAAGCTGTCACAGCAACCATACAGCTGTAACAGCAACCCACAGTGCAAAAACAGTTCTTACCAACAGTATCACACAGTAACAGTAAAAATGAGAGGAGTCCTCCTGGCACACCACCTCCAGAGCTTCACCACTCCTCACACATAGTAATAGACTTCGCAAAAATACCATTAAATTGCAGTATCCTAGGATGCAGCTCTGCAGCTCACAGCACCATAGGCAGTCTCACTGACCACAGAGAGAGACTCTCCACACACGTAATAGCTGCTCACTCCAGCAAGGGTTTCCAGGCTGGGTGGCTCCAGCAGTCAACCCCATCACTGGCAGTGCTCCTGCCACTGTCCAAGCACTACCCATTGTCTACCAGGGATTTACCCCACTTGCCAGCTCAGGTACAAAAGGAATGGTGCACACCCAGCACATGCTTTGGAGAGAACTAGGGCAGTCCCTTAATGAGGTGACCTTTGGGAGCAGGAAAACCAGATGAAGAACAGAGCGTGTGAGGGTTCCAGTCCTGTGCCATATGAAGCCAGACAGAGTACCTCACACAGTCCTGCACCCCAGAACATGACAACACCTCAAATATTCTTACTTATGTCATCACAATCTAATTCAGCAGGTACTAGACAGAATGAGGTGTACAGAATTGGTATTCAAATAGAAAGTACTACAGAGCATACAGTTAAATATTCCCTGGTAATCACACATCCCCCTAGGTGGTAAGGATTGTCTTCTGGATTTAAAAGAACTGCAGAATCAGATTCACAAGTTTTGTTAACAAAGTTATTTATCCCATTCACTGCAAAACTGAAAGGATTAAATGAATAGGTTAAGCTATTTACCTGTTATGGATAGGTCCTCTGAACTTTGGGTCAAATTTCCTTGGTTCACCTGCATTTAAAATAAAAGAGTATAAAAACATGTCCTTATTTAAAATAAGATATATAGAAAGGGAGATGTTAGCAGCAATCTTTGAAGAACATCTTCCATATATTCCTATTTACTCAGTTCTGTTAAAATAATTTCAAGTAGGCAATATCAGTAATCCACCATCACAATGACATAGTTTTTCTAGATGAGATCAAAGCTTTTTTTCTTCTATCTTAAAAACTTTGTGGGCCTCACATTTATCACACAATAAATTACCACAACGTACATTCTATCACTAAGCCTCTGCACAGTATTCACAGTAGAAAGTTGCTGATATTTGAGAGATAAGAATTATATCTCCCAGTCACGTTAAGTGTGTTTGAAAGAAAGTGAAACTACCTCTCTGAAGCTGCAGGCTAAACTCTTCTGGTTTATCTTTAAAAAACAGTTTTGAGTCATAACTGTATCTAATGTTCTACTTACAGCCTTGCAGAGTTATTTGCACTTCAAACTGCTTTGGTTGCAGGACTGCATAGACACAGAGCTGCAGGTTTGCCCTTTTCGCACTGGGATTATGAGATGATGAAGCATGGCTGGAGACTGCAGAAATTCTGGGCTGACCTTGCTCTTTCTACTCAGCTCTGCTTGGTAGTGCAACTGCTCTGGCTTATATTCTAGCAATATTCCTTACCAAACTATATTAAGAAACTGCCAAATACCAACCCACCCCTGTGTACTTCAAATGGACTTGAAAACAGTGAATTACAGCATGATTTCACTTAGGAAAGAGTAACACAAATTTATCACAGAATTTAAATTTTCAACTTTCCAGCTACTGTATGAAGAGAGGGAAGCAACTTCATCCTTCATCCAACAAACCAGGGTTGGGATTTTTCCTTTTGAAGCTAACTGTTCAATTTCATGGGTTTTTTTCCAAGTTCAGTAGCAATGGAGATTTACTGAAACAAACTTTGTGCAATGAAAAATTACTTCCTCATTCAAATGTCAATGCTACAATACAAATTAATGTTTCAGAGTGCTTTCTCACTGCCTCCTTAAGGATCTCCTCCTCTGAATATACCTGGTATTGAAGGGTTGAACCAGCCTGAGCTTTCTGCTGCCCACAGAAAAAATACTTCTTCAACTAGAGAAGTATTCAGCAACTACTCAAAAGCAGAACTTACTTACTAACTAAATACCACACTTCGTTCTTGGTTTCTATCAGAAAAACCTTATCAAAATACATGCAGGCCAGTACAATAAACAGAGCATATAATAAAATTCTATTTGCCCTTCATCTGAGGTGTTGAGGTCCACCTTAACAAGCTCCTAAAACAAATGCGTTTTAACACAGGAGAGACTGGGAAGGCTAAACATTGTAAAGGTTATTCCTCTTTACTTGTCTTCTCTTCACTCATTTCTCATAAGTAAGCCATTCTATACTTTTAGTCATACTTCTGTTCCTTTTCTATACCTTTTCTGTTTGATCTCAGTCCATGCTTAATAACTCTTTCTTACAGTCTACTTCCACTGAACCATCAAGTCCCCAAGTCCTCACTCCTGAATTTTAGTAGTGAGCTTGCTCCCACAACCAGAGGAACCTGTCCTCCAAAGCTATTCAGTATTTCCTTGATGGTTTCAACAATGAAGTAGAACGAATACTGAAGCTGTGCAGGTGACAAGTGTTAAAATACTTCTGGGGGCAGAATCAAAGGGATTTTGACAAATGATTTAACAATTCAAAGGGATTTTTGTAAACTGATTAAAGTGACAAACTCCATTCACAACAAGCAGCCAGATTTTCAAAACCAAGATAGACTTGCAGCAGGGAAGCCATACACTTAGATTCTGCTTACAGATGTTTGGCAGGTGAGTTGGAACTAGATGATCTTAACGTCCTTTCCAACTCTAACTATTCTATGATTCTATGTTTCTCCAGTCATTCTGTGTTGTACTCAGAAAGCCTGTTGACAGGGGCTGTCTCTTGAATATCCAGGATATCTCCATCAAGTAGAGTAGTTCTATAACGTAATCAGCTGGGCCAGATGCAATGTTTTTCCACAAGTGTCCTCCTTTCCATATGATCATTATTAACAGAGTAAATTGTAAACAGCTGCAATTTTGTTATTTATGTCATGCCTGCATGCTTATGAAATGGAACAAAGAAAAAGCACATGAAAAGATACATGTATTTATGAAGCATATTCAAGTGTAGTAGGTGAACTCCACAATACTGCTACAGTGAAAACTAATATGCACTAACAGGCAAGAAAATGAACCCAAAACACTACAGAAAACAAGCCCTGATTCATATAGAGACTTTCATCTCCATCAGGCAAGAGGAGGGGTGCTACGAGATTATAACTCTATTCTGAGTTGAAAAGATATGAAAATCCCCTGACAGAAGTAGTCTGTAGCATCACTGTTTGTGTCCTTCTCATATTCCCTACTTAATTACCAATCTTTGGGTGATGTGGGAATTAGATGGGAATATTAATAACTGATGTTATTAGTATTTACATAACTCCTGGTAAAAGCAAATCACTTCCTTTGCCATAAAAGCTCAAATATATTTAGAAAGCAAATTCCAAGCCATAGGAGTTTGGTAGGCACAAGGAAGAAAGCACTTCTGTGGGATAATGACTGTTATTTTTTTGTAAGATTAAAAAAATGAGATTACATTCACTCTTTGGAGATGAGAGATCTGTTTCTGATTTATCACAGGAAACATTTATACACTGAATTATAATATCATTACAAGAAATATTTCACAAAATATTTCATTTTCCAATCCTGACTCTAAACAGCATATGAATTTAGTTGTTGCACTTCATCACTGTAATAATTTTAAAAAGCAAATCCAAATTACTTATCTAAAATAAAAATCAGCAATGTCTGTATGGAAAGTTTACCTTTGATCTGTGATCTGAATAAACTTGTAAATACCATGCTGAAAAAAAATAGGATATTGCTAATAACTGAAGAAATTACAGAAAACCACCTGCAACTCGATCCAAGCCCATTAAACTAAATTGAAATAACATAGTTGAAATAAGTGAGACTTAGACCAGGCACTTATAAACTGTCATAAGAAAGCAGGTGAATTACCGTGTTTTCCATAGTAGTTCTCCTCATCTCTATCCATGTTGCTGTATCTGGATGACTTTAGCAAGCTGTCTTGCGGGAGATACTGCCTGCAGGCTTCTGTGCTGCTAGCACACTGACCCCAGCAAGCACAGATACATCAAAATACTATTTAAATAGATTTTAAAATAAAGCTGAGTGTCAGGGACTCTCCAATGAGAATGGCAAGTCCCAGGGTAGGCAAGTCTGGCTGTGAGCAGGAAGTTACCACTCAGTGCCTTGCCTACCTTCTGCAAGCCGCCCTGATAGAGTCAACAAAGAAGAATGACTCTTATCAGCCTGGATAACCCAGAGGGTATAAGCAGAAAGGGAAATGTGTGCACCTGAATAGCATTTATAGAAGTCAATACAACCGAAAAAAAAACCACTGATGCTTTGCTGGGAATAAGGTATCACAGTTGGTAATTATTGCGCTTTTGTAGGCTCTGCTGCTGCAAGAGGAAACAGTCTTCACACATCATAGCTGGTCACATCTTTCTTCCTGTACACACGTGTCCTGGGCTCAGCAGTTGCAGTCAGTTTTTCTTCTCTTTAGTAGCTGTGTTTTGACTTAACCCAGGAACAAGGCTGATAAGGCCGATGTTTTTGGTTGTTGCTGAGCGATGTTTGCCCTGACCAAGGACTTTGTGAGCCTCATACTCTGCCGAGGAGGAGGCGAAGCCGGGAGGAAGGAGGGACAGGACAGTACTGACAGGACCAAACTGACCAAAGAGGTATTCCATACCATAGCACGTCATGCCCAGGAGGTAACTGGGGGTGATCCGGAAGGCCTAGCTCTCTCGGGGTGGTTGGAAGAGGTGGTCGGTCAGCACT
>NDXB01009682.1:0-22323 GCA_002631895.1 Agapornis roseicollis
GTTAGGGTGGTGAGGCACTGGAATGGGTTGCCCAAGGAAGTTGTGAGTGCTCCATCCCTGACGATGTTCAAGGCCAGGTTAGGTGAAGCCTTGGGTGACATGGTTTAGCGTGAGGTGTTCCTGCTTATGGCAGGGGGCTTGGAACTAGATGATCTTAAAGTCCTTTCCAACCCTAAGTACTCTATGATTCTAAGTGTCTCAGTGGATCAGAACTTCATAGAGATCTCAACCTTGAAGACTTTTTTTCAAGTCTGTCTCATTTTCTGCTTTATGTTCTACAGCACCTTCTTGTGAAGGTAAAAAAGCCCAAGCTAGAATAATTTCTTCTACATATTAAAACTGACTATAGAAAAGTAGCAAAAATATATTGTAAAGCAGCGGTTTAAAAAATTCTGATACATTGTTAATAATGAAAAGAAAAATATGATAATTTCAGATACCAGATGAAAATATTTTCAAAAGCTGTATAGACAACTGGTTTTGATTCCCTAGATGCATTTGTATTATTTAGACATTTCTAAGCCTTTATCTCAGAAATATTTTGTGGTCATGTCTTCTGAAATCACGATTACCCACCACAGTGCTAGTGCTAACACCCGTTAGATGGTGGGGATATCAGCAGTAGTAGATGTGTGTGATTGTGTGCATATGCTTTACACAAAGTTTAGAGGAGTAAGGTTGTACAAAAAAATAGAGCTTTTCAATAGAAAAATAATCTCAACAAAAAAAATTCACAGTTGAATTTTGAAATACACTTAAAATGTTCCTTTATATCCAAAATAAAGACCCATCTAACTTTCTTCTGTGACCTCTTTTCCAGCTCCAGACACATTGCCACGTGCCCATCTCTATGAGCTTGTGACAATCAAGAAAATCCCCTACCTACCAAACAAGCACGCAATTGCACAAGAGCTCTGCAGTGCATTAATTGAACCTGTTTTCCAACACAATGCCAGCCTACTTTGTTCAGCTTCACTGTAAAAGGGACAGATGAAACACTCAGTTATACAAGAAATTCTTACCACTTACCTCATCAACAAAATCACATGACACATGGGGGTTTAGGATCTTCTAATTATATCCTAAAGCCTCCTTTCCCTCTGCTCAAGCTGCATTCATTGCTCACATCTGTGACCCTGGGGATAGAAGAAATTTGCAGTTATGGGGGTGCTTACACTTCTGCTGGGTTGTGGGATGGATGCTGGGAAGTGCACCAGACATGCTCACCACACGGTGGGGAATAAACAGGTTTTACGAAAGGTTATGAAGTTATTGTGAGGATGGATCCAGTAATCTTGAAGGTAAGTGCGGCCCCTACTCCTCTAGTGAAAGGATACTGGTTTGCAGAGTTAGTAAAGCCATCTAGAGAAAGGAAAGGTTGCAGTAGAATTAGAACAGTCTAAACATAATATCTAGAAACTATTATCTGTTTAAATTCAGCTATGTTTTGGGAGTCAATGACATGTAGCATCTTTTTAAAAAGAAGCTGACCTATAGCTGCAGTATAACACTTTGTCATTTTATCTTCAGCAAATAAAACCCAAGTACATAATCTTGCAAAATAGTGGAATTTCAGAGTCTGTTGAATTGTTATTAAATTATTAAACATAGTTTATCAGATAATAAAAAATAATACATGAATGATCTATATTTCATAAGGTGAAACGTAGCCACACTGTACTTTGCACAATTAGTTTTGCTGGTGTACTGTGTGGAACTTTGAGATTCACTTTAAAAGTGAAATTTCCAAGTATGTACTTTACAAAAGGATAACCTATTACACAGCCAGTTAAAACAATTTGTTTGTTCATAATGAAATCTAATAGAGATTTGTTTTCTTCCAATAGATACCTTTTGCCAAGAAGCCAAATTGACACAACTTTATAATTGCAGTAGTTCCACTGGGATCTACAAAGAAGTATGTGAAGCTGATAATTCTTTAGTGCAAATGAACTAACAATAAAGACAAGCTACTTATAAAATTTTCCACTATAAAAATTCAGAAGCATTGTAGCATCCAAAGAAAATGTGTAAGTTTACCCCCTCTTCTCCCCCAGTTTGTATTATATTACCCTCTTTATTGTATTACTTATAATACTTGTTATATCATTGCATTACTATATATACTATACTATCAGCTTTATAGTTGATGCATAAAGTTTTTGTTGGAAGGATTTTAAGACCAACAACCCAATATTGCAAAACCTTTCCCAAGCAAGATACCAAAGATATGAAAGTTGTCACAGCGACAGAGTTTTGGCCTCTGTTGCACAAATAAAACCACTAAAAACAAAAAGCCAACCTGGGCTTAAAATTCAGTAACTCATATGAACATGTTTTAAAATTGTAAGACAAACCTGCAGATCCTAATAGTCTTTGCTTGTAATGAATGTGAATAGAAATTTACTATGAGGCGCACAGAGCAGTATGCACCCTACACAGTGTATCCTGTTCATCAAAACTGCAGTATGTACAAACCCGTGGATTAAAGATCAAGACATAGAGGGAGCAAGAGGAAAGGGCATGGAGTTTTAAAAGAATTAAATCTGAAACTGAACCTCAATGAGTGATCAAAAATTAAGATTTTCTTTAGTTCACAGTGGAGTTGACTGGCATAGAAGCTTAACTGGCATTATTGCTGCAATAGAAGCATTCTTGAAGCACTCAGTTATTTCTAAAGTTTGTTTTCAATTTTTTGATGTGAGGGGAAAAAACAAGCAGAGTACACCGTCAATATGATCAGAGACAGGCCTGATATCCCAAAGCTGGTGGAGAAATAGATGGTCCTTGTTGCAGACCACATCATCACAGTGGGAATGCAGAGAAAGCCAGACACAAAAGACTTGTTATCCTTCTGTGCATGTGTGACTCTGCTGCAGTGGCAGCAAACCACCTTACAGGAACTCATGCAGATCTCAAGGGGATGAAAAAAGATGGGTGATGTTAGCAGTACTGGGGAGTACATGATCCCTAATGGTACTGACAAATTGTATTTATGAGTGACCAGAAAAGCACACTGGTCTCTCCAGGACAGTTAACATTTCAGGAGAAACAAAAGTAATTATTAGTACTGAAGAGAGAGGAAGCCATGCTCCCTTTCACCTTTTCCCCTTACCTCTAGCAATCGAGTCTAAAAGCGGGAGAGGTGAAGGAGGTCTCTGAGGGCTCCAGGAAGCTAAGGAGAGCTCCAAGGGTGTAACACAGGATTCATCATAAGTCATCCAGGGTACCAAACATGAGGGTTTTGCCCACACTGTGGTTTTAAGCAAAGAACTTTGTTACCTTTTCTTGGAGGAAAAAATTTGTTTTATACCATTTGCCTCAGTAGATTAAAATTAGGAGCCGAAATATGGTGTATGCTCAGATACTTCTAAACGTAGGAATTTCTCTCAAGGCATCTAAATTGCCTCAAGCAGACCTTCTTTTATAGTCACTACTGCATGGAACTAGCATCTCCTTTACCTTGTGACTCTCTTTCAAGTCAAAGTAGCAGTCAAGCGCCACCAAGACAGAAGTGTGCATCATTGCACTTTGGTTTGGTAACTCTCCAAGGTGCAGAAAAAAACAGGGTTTGTTACAGTATTTGAATTATTTTCCTTTTGCCATTAAATGCTGGTATGAAACATCATTATTATTCTTATTGTGAATAAAATTAGAATTTAAGCTTGTAAAATATATGGCAGCGGCTGATGATATAATAAAATGAAGTTTTGGAGTTGATGAATAGTTTATAGTCTGGATGCTCAAACAAGATAAAGAATGGAGTTAATACTGAAAAAAATGAGTTAGATACATCTCATTAAGGGCTTACTGCTGTATTTGCATTTTTGTTTAATACTCAAATCCTGAAGCACTGCAAATGAGCTGTAACTTTACAGTCTTTAAAAAATAAATAAAGATTAGATAAATGCAGATGCTATGCAAATAGTCGATCAGCAGCAGGCTACTGAGCAGCCATTAACAAGTGCTGGAAAGTTACACAGGTGATCATGAAAGACCTTTCCTGTAAGACTAAATGCCAGAGTGATGTGTAAGTTCCTTCTGATTCTTCCCTTGAATTTGTCATACAGGCTATGGGAGGTAATCTGAAGTTGTGCCTTGTTAGGAAAAGATGATATATCTGTAGGTGGGGAAATACATGTAGAATTGCAATCATGTAAAGAAGAGACAAATAGTATAATTGCACAATGCCCGCATTATTGCAAGGGAAAAGAAATAACCTTTTCTATTATTTCTAGTTCTTCTTCATTATCAAATAACATATGAATATCTCCCACATTCAGGATCATACACGGATCTTCTAAAAATGATTCATCCTAGATCAGATGAGACAGTTGCTCATTTATACCCCAGATTACAAAAGCATTTTAAAAATCATTCTTTCACTATCCAATTTTTGTCTTCCCCATGATTTCTTATTGGTTTTTTGTTATGAAAGAGATTTATAGTTTTAAACTCCATTTTACATATCTCCTTCCTTTTAATGAGTAACTATAAAATAAGCATCATTTTCCTAATGTACATTTTAAGTGTCAGAAATAGGCGATTTAAATGTGAAGCTCCAAAACACTATTAATGTTGCAATTTAGTGACAAAATATCTCTCAGTTCTCAGAGCCTCTTGCGACATTTCTTCATTTCAGTGATTTATTGTATTATTTCTCTGCCTGTAATAGTTAGTGCCCTAAGTAGCTGGTTTATTTTTGTATTTCTTCACACATTAATACATTTCGGTAATGGCTGGATCTACCTTTGTTTGACAGTCAGCCGAGAGGAACACGATGTAAGCCCCCCATAGTGCTAGGCCCTTCTAGACACCTTTTTGAGGTCGTCTCTCCATTCACCAACTGTGTATGACTCCTGAATACTAACTCTGAAAATCTCAGCCTGCCATAAACGGCTTCAGTCTCGCCAGAGAGCACCAACCACTGCTTTCTCCTCCTGATGACAAGGGGGGAAAGCTGTCACAATTTCTAACATGAAAACCTAAGTAATGATAGAGATTAGAGGGTTTCTTGATGATTAGCTCAGCTTCATCTGCTCCAAAGCCTTTAGAGAGGATGAACTCTGTCTTAAGAAAAGCACTGTTGTTCAGTGAGTTTACCAGACTCTCCTCTCTTCTCCTCTCAAATGTGCTACAAGCACAAGTAACTTCTTAGCACTCGGTGTGTGGCATGCACAGCTTCAGGGTGCTGGATTATATGCCTGCCTGTGTGAGGCACAATGCAAATTATCCAACATCCTGCTGCTATTTGAAGATATCAAAAGGCTGTTTTCAATTTTAAATATGCATTCAAATCCAGAGACTATATTGTAACCATGCTTGTGTTAGATATACATTTGTGCTGAAAATGTTTCTAGACAGCTTTATACAAATAGTTTATTTGTGAAAATACACTGCGGTGCTCTGAAAGCTGCATAAGGACAAATTGTGCATGACATACCCCTCCCACAATCTTCTCATCCTAAACTTCAAAGTCTGTAAAAACCGCATAGGTAGCCTCATCACACACGTAACGTATAAGACACAGGGGTGGCTTAGAGTCAGTATTGCCATTTAGGGGTGAAGAAATAAACCCCAGGGATGTGAGGTACCTATCCTAGTGTTGTACAGCAGATCTGTAAAACATTGCCTTGCTCTGTGCCCTAATCAGGCATTGCTACGGCTGACACAAATGCATTCCAGTGATGGTGTCTCCACAGACAGCTAAATCAAGTAAACAGCAACATTTGCCACTGGAAAAATGCCTGTTACCATGAGTTTGGTCCCAAACACAGGACTTCTGTGCCCCTTCAAATCATAAGCCCCTTTTTTTGAAATTTTATCCCGTAGTTAAAATGCTTGCAGAAATGCAGACTGTAGTTCAGTGGGACAAGCACAGGGAAAGAATAGCCTTCTCCTCTGCCTGAGCCTTCAGAAAGCCTGGAAGGTTATTTCTAGAGCAGGACAAAGCTAGACAGAGCTGGCTACATCTAATTAGAAAAAAGAAAAATTAAAAAAAGATAGCCTGATTGGGAATCTGTGTGATTTATTGTTATTCAACAGCTCATTTTGGTGCCACAGGAGCAAAGAATTTGGAATTTCCTTACAGCTTAGTGTTGTTCTTCCTTTGTGGAAGGAAAATGTCCCACTGACCTAGCACATGCTTTCATCTTTGTTTCTATTTAGATGTTTGTTTTTACAGTATTTAGCTTTGGAACACACCTTTTTTTTACCCAAATTATAATTCTCCATGGAGAAGGAAGCCCATTGCTTTAGCAGAAGCAACCCCCAAGACAAACCATTCTGAGGTTCAGTGAATATTGGCTGGACAGGAAGATCATTAGCATAGCTTCCAGACTATGGACTGGACAACCCCCTGGAGTAGGCCTAAAACTTCAAGATCCTGCGCAAAACTTGGTGCACCCAGGAGTTGGAACACCCTTGCCTTCTTGCTACATTACTCATGAAGAGTTTTGTAAGACTGCATGTGCCTAAGGTTCTGCCATTCACTTTCATCCTCACAGTTTTACTGTAAGAGTTTGTATAGGGCCTGAAACAATAGCTTGAAAGACATATATTCTCCACCTGCAATAAAATAAAAACTACTGAAATTTTCTAAGAGAAGTATGAAATGTCATTTTACTGAATGAGTTCACCTGAAAGAACACATCAACCAGAAAATTGTTCTCTACATGCACCTGAATGCTCTTTGATTGCTGCAGTCAGTCATAGACCATCACATTAGTCTTTAAAAGACGAAACTGCAGACTAACTGCAGAGACTTGAGGACATTAGGCCAGCAGAGCTTGGAGACACTCTGAAAGTTTCTCTCCCCACTCATACTGTGCGGCACTGCTGAGCATTTTGCAGTTTAGCTGACCACAGATGAGACTGTCAACTATTTTTCCTAGTGCTAATCATGGCACTTTTGTGGGAAATAAGAGGGACATAATAGGAACAAGCCGTGCCCTGGAACAAGAAGATGAATCTGTCCCATCTGAAAGCACCGTTTCAGGCACACATGCAAGTTCTGTGAGCACAGGCTGCCCAGTCCTTCAGGCTAGTCCTTCAGCACAGCAGCCCTATCTCTTTTGCATTTAATCTGAAACAGTCATTTATCTTTTACTCATTTTAATTATTGGGTAAATTGGCAATTTTCTTATTCTGGCATTTTAATTTTCTTTGAAGAGACAGATTTATTAAAGAAAAAGCTACCCAAATCATCATCTTGTATCAGTGCTCCTCAAGATGGTGGCTGTCTTTTTGCCTTGAAGCATAGTTTGCACGTTCTGAAAAGAGAAAGGTCTGAATAACTCAATCTATTGTATCTAAAAAGCATATGGGCTCTACAAAAAATATTTCACATTTTTACCACATTTTCCAGTAGAAAAAGAAAATCTGGAAATAAATATGGAATGATGTGGTTCAGGTTTATTAAGTCTACTTGACCCTTATGTCACATACTGACATTTTAATTTTTCTGCCTGACATTTAGCAAATCCTTAGTAATCCTGAAAAAGTTAAAGATTAAAAAAAAATCTCTGCATACTTAACTTAAATATATGCAAATACAATAAAATAATTAGCAGCACTTTTTGTTTCATCATACAAAACTGTTCACTATGGTGATTTTTAATTGCATATTCAGCATGTATTTATCCACAGCCTTTTGACTAAGAGCTTGCCCGATTTATTTAAGTAGTGGTTGTTTCTTTAAATAGCAATATTTATAAAAGTGTTGAGTAACAAGAAGGAGAGATTGTTATAATAACAATTTATAGTCTTCCTAACATTTTTCAGGCTTCTCCCTCCTTCACACAACTGACCTGGGGAGCCACTGTTACAGGAATGAAAGTACTATGATGCCTTTGCATATTTCCTACAATAGGATCATGTCCCTCCCAGCTATTTGCAAGAAGTCCTACAGGAACAATTATGAAATACTCTCATTCATTTGGCACAATGGCATATGGAAATTTCCTGCAACACTAATTGCTATGGTTGCAATATTTAGCCAAAAATGTCAGTGTCTAGGATTTAATTAGTCTGCAGCAGAATTTTAAAACTGACCTTCTAGTTTAGTTAATTAATTTGCCCGTTCTTTTTTTATTATTATTATTTTTTTTCCAGAGAGCCCTGTCACATCGTTTTTTAGGAGATTTTAATTAAAAAGAAGTCACTACTTCCAATGCCAGCAGAATATCTAAAAGCAGTTGTCAAATATTTTAGCAAATAAAGGCAGTTAGGTCAAGTTCCTATCATCTCGGAGTGCCCCCCTAGTCACTGCTTCAGTGCTCTGATTGCTACCCAGGTATTTGTGAAAAGCAGTTTGCAAAACGTAAAAGTTCAATTAAGTTCTTCCCCAATTAACTGTTCTTCCTTATGCTTGCATCAGCACTCTCTGCTGATAGTGGTTTCTTTACAGGAATTTAATACAGTTTTAATTAGAGATCTCTTTGAGTCAAAATACTGGAAACCAGCACACTGAAAGTCTCGGAAAGTTTCAATTGTCTCAATGTCTCCAGTGAGTGTCTGAGGCTGATTTCCCATTCAAACCAAAAATCTTGATATAATTCAGGTTCAGAGTTATAAAGACAGAACTGTGAAAAAGATTTTTTTTTGGTTCAGTTTTATCTTGACATGAGCCAAAATATGCTTTTTATTCTATCCTCTTTCTTTGTGACAGTTACTCTGCTGAGAAGTTACACATTACTCTTTCCTGTGGAGAAAATTAAAAACAAGCTATCTAGCAGTCCCAGCTCTGTGGCAGATTCCAGCTACTGAACTGTGTCATACTGTTTTAAAAGAAGAACTATAGTACATCTTCTGAAATGGAAGCAGCTGTGACTTTTTAGGTGCAAAGGAATCAATAAAAGAATGAAAAGTACATGGACATGCCTGAGACTGCTCTTGACACACGCAACTGGGCACAATTACGAGCTATAGTGTACTATAATGGTAGAGGTTTTACAACTAAGATTTAATCATAAGCATGAGCATTGCCAGCTAACCCGTGCAAGTGAACTTGTGAATGTCAGTGCACTTACATGTGCAAAGCAGAAACCTTTGGCCAGAGGTATTCATTTGCTTCTAGAAACCAGATTTTATTAAGCTGGGTGAAATATCTTAATAAAACATGACTCCCCTTGGCTGGTTTTGTATCCAGCTTCATCTTTGGTGTGTTATTTCTTTTTCCATACTTTTATGCTGTCTTTCAGAGACATTTAATTTGGGGTTTTCATAATACCTTTCCTTACTGTTTTATTTTGGTTTATGTTTTTGCCAGAAAGGAGAAGAAAAGCAGGTGAATTCATCTGAGTCACTAAATCTGAGATATTGCCTTTGAGATAGTCACCACACCCTGGGAACTTTTCAAAGACTATTTCTAAGGCCTACCTAGTATACTCTAAAGAAAAGGATAAGAAGCTCCATGTGTGACAAGGCATATCTACCTGTGGATGGGTAAGATTGACCTGGCTCTTCATAAGCACTTCAAAAGCTGAAGGGTCCTTGATGTGCCCTACTGCATGCCATGGTATATTCACTCTTTGCAACTTTGCTAGATGAGCTAGTTGTCCTAGTTCAATGGTTGCATGGGTGACTGAACATCTTCCAGTAAGTCTCAAGAATTCAGTGATGGACTCCCAGGGAATTTCACTGCCACTATTACCAAGCCATCGGACTGCCCATTTGCAGAAAGGTGTTTACCTTTAATCTCCATGGCAATACTTGTGGTGGATCTCTAGCCTTAGGTTAACCATGTTTCCCCCATATCCTGAATGAGAAGAAGAACAAGCAGAAGAATGGCACCATTGTGATAAAGTCATCATCATGACAATGAACCCCAGTGATACATAACCCCAAGGCTATCACCTGGGATAGCTCATCAAGTCACTAGAATGAGCAACAGCTTTATCTGTGGATCTCTGCAGCTCTGTCTGCCAGTATGTGTCAACTTTCTGTTGCAGGGAAATATTTTCTTTACAACCACAAAATGCTGCTTAGAAACAGAAAACATGAAACTCCATTTTTTAAAGGCAACCAAGTTGCTGGAGATGCAATGAATGGAGAGGAAAAAAGAAGAGGAAAAAAAGAAGCAAGATTAGAGGGAGAGAACAAAATAAAATATCAGAGAAAACAATTTCAGGGAATATGCCCATTTGAAGTTTGGAAAAAAAGAATCACAGCTTCACAACACCTTCTCCATTATTCATGCTGCTGGTATGATCCAGAAGCGTGTGCCTGCAGCCCGGAAATCTAAGTGTACCCTGGTCTGCATCAATAGAAGCATGACTAGCAGGTAGAAGGAAGTGATTCTTCCATGCTACTCTGCTCTTATGAGGCCCTACCTTGCATAATGTGTTCAGCTCTGGGGCCCCTAACACAAGACAGACAAAAATTTGTGCCAATGAGTCCAGAGGAAGACCATGAAAATAATCAGAGAGCTGGAATATGTCTCTTGTTCAGCCCGCAGAAAAGTCTCAGCAGAGACCTTATAGCAGCCTTTCAATATATACAGGGGTTTATAGAAAGCGTGGAGAAAAATTTTGGCCAGGAATTGTAGCAACAGCACAAAGGGCAACAGTTTTAAACTGTTGAAAAAGGGTAGACGTAGCTTAGATATAGGGAAGAAATGTTTTTATGATGTGGATTGTGAGACATTGGAACTGATTGCCCAGAGAGGTTGTGGATGCCCCACCTCTGGAAGTGTTCAAATCCAGGCTTTGAGCAACCTGACCTGGGGAAAGATGTCCTTGCCCATGGCAGGGGGTTGGACTAGGTGATCTTTGAATGTCCCTTCTAGCACAAATGTACAAACCATCCTGTACTTCTGATCTGCCAGTGAGCAAGTTTGATAATAAGCTGAGGGCCCACTAGCTTCAGTGTGTTTGCTCAGAACATTGCTCATTGCTGGTGAGTTATGAATATGGTGTCAACTCACTTCTTGTACAAAATCTCTCATGAATATCATGAAATCTCTAAAATGGAGAAACCTGCATCAAATGTTCCATAATTTCCCAGGAATCTGCTTTTGATGTCACCCCATTATTCATTCATCAAAAGGGGCTTTCTGGACTGTTACAACCAGTACATGCCTGCTTTCATTTCTTGGCAAGGAGCTTGCCTGCAGACACAAATCCTTTTCAGACACAATTTTTCTTGTGTTGCTGGTTTCTTCTTGCATCATTGCATGATGCCAAGCTCCACTGCAAGGACTACCAAAAATGAGATGAATTATCTCTCTTATTTTAACTGATTTTAATCACTGTGCACATCCTCTTGACAGCTGGAGAGGCTTTGTTTCACACACGACTGAAAAAGGCTGCCTGGTTGCAGTGTTTGTTGACTCTGTCCTCAGCAGGGAAGGGAATTTCACAGCTCACACCTTTAGCTGAATGTTTCACAAGCAACATCACTGAGGTAAAACCAAAGGATTTTTTTCCCTTTAAAGAGAATCACAGGGAAGTTATCACCTTTCAATTACATGGTTACTGTTGACCATTTAATAGTTCAAAGCAAGTTCTGAATAATAACAAATATAGACTTTGCATATTATTATACGCTAAATGAATGGGTGACTATTTCTGTCTCAGGAACCAGAGAGCAGACTAGCAGTAATCACTTGTGAAATGAAATTAAGCTTACAGGCAGCTAGACTGAACACTTCATTTCTACAGAATCATTAGGAATTTTGACTTTGCATTGTACAAAATGTATGTTTCAAGGGCAGAATTTCATTAACCTGAACATATTTTGGGCTCATCAAGTTAAAAATCAAGCAAGCAAAAGAAAGAAGAGTCAGTGCACCTTTCATAACATTTCTACTCCAGTATTTCTACTTGAAGCTTCAAAGCTTTCAATAATTGCCTGAAATCATTAGCTGATTTCCTCATTACCTTCACAGTCTGGAAGGAAAGTTCCCTCTCTACGAACTTTGACTGTCTACAACTTTATCACAAAGGACCCAGTAGGCTTCCTGTACCAATAGTGGCATTAATTTTCACATTTCTTCAACATCTTGAGATACTTGTTCTGCCTTCAATAAAATCACCCCTTACCAATCAATAAAAAAACCCCAGAGAATATGAATCTTTCAAAATCAATAAAATGTACAATAATTACACAAGTATGCTAGTGACAGCCAGAGTGCCAAAGCAAATCCCAAGACCCATGATCTCAAAACCTCCAGAAACTAGCAGAAAATGATGCAGTTTTATTCAATTGTACTTTTGTATGAGCTGGTGTCAAGATTAGATGGAGTGGGTGTATTATCTCCTCAGCCTGTTCCCTCAGCTTTCACAAAACAGGTTCCACTTAAATACAAGGATTTTCAGTTTGATCAAAAAAATTTCTTCTGCTGTCTGCCCATTGAAATGGCAGAGTTCAATGAGGTGGCAAAGAACAAAATAGTGTATGTGAGTGCTAACCCCACACACTAGTCATTTATGCCGTACAAAGAGGTTTCACGAGGAAAACTTATAGACGGAAAAATCACAAGACCTGTTAGGTATGATGGCAACAATGCAAGCTGAAAGCAGCTTGGAAAGTCTGCATTCAGCAAGGAGCTAGTCCCTCGGGTGAAGGGCTGGGGTACTTCTTCACATTTTCCGTCACATGAAGAAGTTAGCTGGTGTGTGCTCTAGGGAATGCGCTGCTTCCTACATAACACATTGATATCATGTATTTATAAGAAGCCTGTGTTCTTCAAATTTGAAGATATCAAATGATTTCCATGTAAGAGTACAACCCTTTCAAAAGAGAGGCTTTTCTGAATCCAAACTGCTTGCTGGCTATGACGGGATTTCTTGAAGACTTTCTTAGCACTCCTTCTGAGCTTCACACTTCCATCCATTTTCTTCCCTACAAAGAAAGTACCAAGAGTTTGGCAGTAGGAAATCAGAGATAAGGGTGGCTTTTCACATTTGCCCACACCATAGCAGCAGTGCTTATTTGAGTCTAACCTCAGTTTCTTGTGGTTTTACTTTCTGTCTGGTTGGTGAATACAACTGAAAACCCAGGTACACAACCTTGACTTTCCTTGCTTTTGACCATTTCCTAAGTACAGCACAATGGAGTAGACACCCTCAGCAACCAGTCCTCCATGTGCTGGTGAAGCGTAACTTATAACTCTAAACTGTTCTGCA
Organism: Agapornis roseicollis; assembly: GCA_002631895.1. Lineage (NCBI taxonomy): Eukaryota > Metazoa > Chordata > Aves > Psittaciformes > Psittacidae > Agapornis > Agapornis roseicollis. The sequence continues at coordinate 13,128 of NDXB01009682.1, forward strand.
ATTTTATCCCTCCAAGTATGCTCAGAGCCAGGAATATAAAAAGCACCTTGCAAACAACCTTTTCCACACACCAATCCTCTTCTTTCCTCTATCCCCCTCTTTTTTTCTTTTTCTTGGGAGTACACATTTCTGCTAACATCTTTATAGACTCACAAAAATGCATGGATTACATTTAGCTATTTCAAACTGAACATGCAACCCAGAAAGTATGCTAAAATATCCCTTCTGGGGAAGGTGGAAGAAGATTTACATAAATGGCAGCCACAGCTTGGTCATTCATATATGCTGTTGCCCAAAGCTGTTATGGAATAGAGGCAAAGTGAGAAATGGAATAAGAAAAGGTTTTTAAAATAAAATAAAATAAATAAATAAGGCTTTTTAAAAGTATGCCTGTATTGATGTTTCAAGGCCCTACATTAGAGCTCAGGTTTATCAGCAGGAAACTGGATACACTGATATCAAATCGCAGCTCTAGCCTGTCAGTCAAGAATTCAGCCAATACTTGTTTGTAAGTGTGTGCAGCTCTTAGAAATCCTCTGGTGATAAAGCGAGTTTGGATGTATCCTGCATTTCCTGTGTCCTTGGCCTCCGAGTAGAGAGATAAACGTGTGTGAAAGGAAACTTTCCAGGGTTGTAAACATCCGGCCTTTGAGCATTATTTCTATACAATCAAGCCAGAGTAGCTGTAAGTTGGATCAGACAACAGGACCAAACATGGGAATTGATTTGAAGATGTGAATAATAAAAGGGAATGAAAAATAAATATGATTACTACTTTATATTTTTAATTCATCCCTGGTTTTCTCTTTAGCTGTTCTTAGGTGTTGTTTCTTACATTACCAAAGTCTCTTATTTTATGTTTTCCAGGTATTTTTAAGGGCTCTACCAACCTTTATAGCCAGGAAAGACTGGAAAAGCTACACTAGAGAAACCAGAGATATAAGCTTTTTATCAGCAAGAGGGAAGGCTTTTCTAAAAGTCTGAAAATCCAAATGAAACCTAACTCTTCCTCAGGGTTGACCATTTGCGATTGTCTTCTTATTTCAGCGCTTTATTCTCCTACTTAGGTTATTTTGTGAAGTGCCTTGCACCACAAAAAAAGCCAGGCAAGCAGCAATAAGTGTCTGCAGAGCTCTTTTAACATACACGTGTTTCTCTCCCTGCCATGTTGGGGGTCCACTGTGAAAAGTTTTTCTGTTTCCACAGTAAGATTCAGGACCAGAGAATTCAACTTGTTAAAAGTTCTCAATTTCATGCAACCGCAGTTCTTAGGAGATATATATACACATACATGTATGTGTATATATATGTACAGATTTGATGTATTTAGTTTCTTCTTCAAAGCTATAGAAAGAATAAACCTGAGCTCAAAGATGCAGACAAATAAACCCTGAACATGGAAAAAATACTAAGAGAGGTCAAATCTTTGAGTACAGCTCCATGTCAAAAGGATGCCATAGATGTTTTCAAGGAAAAAGAAAACAAAGAAGCATGAAAAGCTTTATTTGTCTTGGTTCGGTTTGCCAGCTCACAGCATACTGCCACATTACCATGCAGACAGAGAGTGGCAAATCTGTAGACCAGATAAGCAAGGTTTGCAATTAAGTCGTTGCTAAAAAAAAAAATACCAAAATTCACCAACAGGACTCATTGCAAAGAATTTTATCTTTTTTTAACCAGTTCTAATAAATGAGGTGACAGATGGTCCCACATTCAGTACAAGGTTGCACTGGCTCAGGGGGTTCTGCTTTTTCACGGGTAGCAGCTGAACCCCAGGACTGGGCTGCACTCTGGGAGGTGCCTTTTGTTTTAATGGGTAATGGTTCCCATTTTGTTCCCCCCAGCCTCCCCTGCCCCCCTCTTTTTCTTCTTTTTTTTTTTTTNAGGAAGAGAAGCTGCTGAGTAAGAACATATGGCAATAGAGCAGGTTTGCTGGATGGAATGCATATTTTTTCCCTATTTATTCCCTCTCAAATAAAGACTTTGGTTGTTTTGTTTTTTTTTTTTTTTTTTTTTTTTTTTTTTTTTGTCAGATGCACACAATGGCTTGAAAATGATTCCTCGCTAAGTTTCCTGTTTTGTACCATTGGCAATCGTTTTGTCCTCCTCCAGTTCATGGGGGAAAAGGCTTACATAGCTTTGCCATAATGACCTCGTTATCTGTGCAGCCAGCAACGTTGGCAGTGCTGGAAATTGGGTTTGCTAATTAAACTAGTGCTCCCTCTGTTGGCTGGGTGTCAGCACCCCAAAACAAGGACTTGCACAGCCAGGGACTGCAGTGATTACAATGAAAAAAACAAAGGAAAAAAAGAAGAGATGCTCTAATAGCGCTCGAGCCTAGATAATATCCCAAAGTAGCTTTAAAGTTTCCTTGAAAATGAAAATTAGGTCCTGAAAAAGCACCTTCACTGAGTGAAGCTTCTTCACATTACAAAAAAATGAGTTCTATAACTCTGAACTCTGCAAAATATGATTTCTCCTTTTTGAGTGTGCATACCAAGACTGCTTCCCCTCACCTTACATTCATGTCAGTCAGAAATAATTTAGAGCCTTTGAAGTTTACCTGGCAAAGAGGAGAAATAATTCAGATCTAACATGGCCTGATGCTGTTGAATACTGAATGAAGGCTGAGAACTGAATTTACTCTGTATCACTTTGGGCACTGCCCAAATTCAATTCAGGAAGGTTTCAGAAACAAAACTCGGCAATTATATTTTAGCTGGAGTACTGTCTTCCTTCCATGTAGGTCCATAATTTTAAAAGTATGTGGATGAATGCATGCAAAAAAGGTTAAATGAGAAAAAAATAATTTTCTTCAAGTTGTTCAAGACATGCATTTCAAGGCTGCATAGTACTTGATAAAAAAATATATACAGCCCTATTTGCTCAGGATTGAGGGTTATACTGTCTCAGTGGTTTCTCTCTCGCTGAAGAGGAATGAAGCACTTTCCACCAAAGAACTAAATTACACATCTGGAAAGTGATGGAGTATTTTGGGTCCTTATGTTTATCTCGCTCACATTGATGGAAGGTGAGTCAAAAGAATGTAATGAAGTTTTGCCCTTCTTTCTGTATTATGACACAGTGACAGAGAGCCTCATTATTACTCTGTTCTGTTTATGAAGACGGGACTAGACTTTTGAAAACCTGTGATTAACCAGGCTTTCCACAGAATGCTGAATATCTTCACTAAATTACAAATCTTGTGTTTCAGAAATGATGCTGTTCTCCATTTCAAGAAAGCTATATGTATCAACTTTTTAATTAATTACTTACCTGGTGCTCTGTTGCAAGATAATACACTTCGGATTGTATTATTAGCAAACAACATTGTCTTGCATGCAGCCCCTTGGGTTGTCAAGAACCATTTGCATTAGAGGAGAGTGTCTCTGCTTGTTTGGCACAATGGAGTTTAGGATAATTTGAACTTCATAAACTGAAGTGGATTCAAGAAAAACTAAACAAAATTCCAAGATATATGTGTTTCAGCTAAGCTTAGGAATTCCTTTCATCCTACCTCTTTGTAGGACACTGCCACCTGCAGAGGTGTTTCTTAGCAGTGTTTTGGCACTGGCTACTTTCCTGAACCTCTGACCTGTCAAAAGGAAGTTGTTGCACCTCATCTGATCTTGCTGGACATGAGCTACATTCCCAACTAAATCAATTCCTGAAGGTAGTTCACCTAGCCAGCTGACTGAAAAGATGTCCTTCCTCTTTAGAGACTCTGATTTTTTTCCCCTTACTCCATATTTTATTCTATATTTCCTCTATTAAAGCTATTTATCATCAAATAGTCTCAATCTCAGACTGTTTTATATTTGCATGCTTTGTACAAGCATTTTCTTTATTTGCTGCTGAAGACATATGTTCTGCCATTCCCTAACCCTGCCCGCCACCTTCTTTGGTGTCAATCTGTCTCTCATTTCCCATTTCTGTTAGCTCAAATCTCACTGAAATAATTTCTTGCATTTCAGGTACCACAGGGAAAATCAATACCAATTAGGAGTGTGTATTGTAATAAAGATGTATTAAAATTGTTCATTCTTATAGGCCAATTTTATTCCCACTGAAGGGTAAAATAAGGCAACAATTTAGTGACAATTCCCTTTTCCTGAACAGGGTTATATATCAAGTTAGCTTAGACCTTAGCAGGGCACGCTACATTTGCCTACAGAAAAAGTCTGATCCCTTCCTATAGAAACAGTTGCTCTTAGTTACTTTTGGATATAGAGTAATGTCTGAAACAGAACTTGGTTCTGACCTAAATGTAGGGAAGAGCTAATACATGACTTACAGCCCTGAAAATCACTGAGAAATTATTTTAATGAATGTCCTTAAGGGCTTTTTGTGATCCTTATTAGGAAAATGGTACTGTTTTCTTCCTTCTAGGCAAATGCAGAAGCCCCATTCAATTCTTTGGGTGCGCAAATCCTTGGCACAGGATTTGGCTCATATTGCTGTCAATATGGCCAGGGAAGGCAAGATACATAGTTACTAAGCTTTTAAGCTTGGGTATGATTTCAGAAAAACATCAAACTCCCTATCAAAATGCTCGGTCAACTCCTCATGAAAAGATATTTGCCCTGTTTCCGTTAGGCAAAGCATCTGTGGAGATTACATCAAAAAACAACAGGGAGACCGAGGAGTCTCTGTACGCCTTCCACCACCAGGAGGGGACATAGCTGCAACCAAGAGCATGTCCTTGGCTGTACCACACCCCTGCCTTCCTACATCAGACCCAAAAATGTCTTAATTTCTTTGTCATGTCGTTGCCAAAACCCCCAACCCAATGAATTTGCCTGATCTCCCTCCACAAACTCTCTTTAAAGGATAGTGTTAAGCACTCCACGCTATCCCTCTCCTACTGAGAGCAGCTCAGAAAGGAGAATAGTCATAGCACAAAGCAAAGAGAGGCTATGCTGTTTACTGCAAATGAAAGCAGGGGGCAGGGAGGTGGCTGGGCTTGTGGGGGAGTGGGGGTGTGTGAGCTTTTCACAGTCGTGTATTACAAAGGTAACTGTCTGCATCTCTGCTGCTCTCAGGAAGAGCTATTCTCTAAAGAAAATGGATCCCTGACTGTGTTTTTTTCTAATAGTTTGAGTTTAAAGTAATGACCTCAGACTTTAGTCAAGCATTTAACAAACAGCAAATTAAGGATTGCATTCTTGGAGAAATTACTGAACAAGCCTAATCTCTGGTCTGCCAGTCAGGCAGAGGAAAAACATTAAAGGAATAATTTGTTGTCTCCAGTCCTGCCTGCCTCCTGACAAGCAGAACCACCACCCCAGGAGAACATGCTTTACCCAGGTTTATCGTCCAAGATGGCACTATTCCCTCAAAAAGGCCATTCTTTTGCCACATGCAATAACAGTGCCGGGGACAGTCTGGACATGAAGCGTTTCCTCTGTGTCTACACTAGCCCAGCAGGCCCCTTTCCCTCTACTCATACGTTGGAGCTGGCTCCTTCCTCTGGAACATTGCTTAGATGCCTTTGCCATCACCAGTGCCTGCAGCAACACCAGGCTAACAAAGACTTGGTTTGCTAAAATTTTCCAGGCTCCCTCCTGAAAATCAGTACTTCTCTCTTGCTTTTCCTTTTTGCTTGCTTCTTTTACTTTGTTTAAACAGCCTTGGCAGTAATTCTGTCAAGTCTTTTCACTCAGTGCAACTTTTTTTTATTGCGCCTTCTCCCTGTTGCCACAGTAGCAATGTGTTGCCCGTCTCAAACTATTGAAATGTGTCCATGTCACAGATCTCAAACTGTGTTCTCCAAAAAACTGCTGCTAAATTTCAACTGAAAATGTGCAGTAGGCAAGAAAAAAGCCCGGACTGCAGTGTCAGAAGGCTTGACTGCCTCATCACATTTTTGTTCCAGTTCATAAAGCTACTACTTTAGTGGGGGTAGGAACGGATGAAGTCTGAAGCTTAGAAAAGTGCAGTGTGACTGGTGCTAGACCAGTCCATCTGGTGGTTCAACTTCTTTATGGCTTGCTGTGAGAGAATTGCACGGCTCCATTCACACATGAAAAAAGCGGAAGACAGAGGGCTGCTGCTATCATCTGAAACACGGTGCTGTCTGGTGTCACTGACAATCTAAGTGTCACCCCAACCAACCAGGGCAAGATGCAGAGAGCAGCAAAAGAGGGACAGCAAAACCTAGATGTGGGACACACAAGATTCCCAATTGTCAGCATCTGACACACAACTGTTCTTCCCCTGAGAAGACTATTAACAGTTAGGGTGCATTTACAAATAAAATAAATGGAAATGCTGACTCCTGCTTTGACTGCACTTGGCAACTCCCTGTCTTCTGATTCCTTGCTGGCCTCCCTCTGCACAGTCTCCCTTTGAGCCTTATAGAGGCAGGGACTCAGGCTGTGACTGCCATACTCCAAGGGGCCACTGACAGCCTCTTCCACTGCTTAACCTAAGATTTTACCAGTGTTCAAGCCTTGCAGGCTCTTTGATTTGCCATTTAGTTCTCCACAAATATGCAAATATCAAGAAGTCCATCAGGCTTTGCAGAGGCTTCTAACCCCACTGCTCTTATGCATCAAGACCGTACAAGAAATAAACAACATGCAAACAGTCAAGCACCTACCTGCTTTTCCCTATCCAGTCTCCTTATCAATCTAAAATGTCAGACTCTTTTAAAGCATTCAAGGATCATCTTCTACTCCATCCTTGCAGGTCCTCCTGTCACATTCTCTTCTTGGGTTGTGAAATAAACCTGTCCTTAATGGCTTCCTAATGGGGTCTTTCATCCCTAGGAAGGTTCATTCAAATTCCCTATGATGTTATGAGGCTATAAGTTAGACTGGTTTTTTTAAGCTGGTTACCTTCTGACCAAGAATGCTTTAATTTCAATAGAAAATTACCAAAGTGCAACCTTTCTCCACAGTCAGACCCTTTGTCTCTGAAATGTGCCAAAGCTGAAGGTAAAAACACACAAGAGAAGGAGAACAAGGTCCTGACTCAAAATGTGAGTTGCATAATGAGCATAGACTATATATAGAACTATATTACTGAGTTTGGGAGCACTTCTGACTCAGAAATATAATAGCAGGTATTACTAGAACAATAACAGAAAAAGTGAATATGGAACATTTTTTTTTAATATTGAACAAAACCATAATAAACTAAAGCCAAATAATAATGGTTATGTTTCAGAATTTTCAATAGAAAAGGTTTATTAAAAACAACACAGCTATTCGTGTTAGTGAATTCTATTGTTTATCAGGAATGAGTTTAGTTTTGATTTAAAAGTCCTTATTTCTTTAAAGAAAAGCCACTTTTATTTCTTGGCAAAAACATGGGGTTTTTTTGTTAGAAATTTCTGACACTGATGGTCTTACTCAGTTAGAAACAGAACTGAAATAATTGTGGTATGGCCAAAGATATGGTCTTGTTTGCATATCTCAATTTTCTATTAAGTGCACATGCTGTTTTCCAAGAGCACTGATGTAAAGAGTAGAAATAAGAGGCAGCCCAAAATATTAGACTAACACTTCTGAATTGATCACTTCAGAAACAACAATTCTGGATTTTACACAGGACTTTTAAACTCTATTCATTCATTGGTGTCCTCCAGGGTTTGTGTTTTCAAACAGTGCAGTGACAGCAACATATAGTAGGAAGTAACTGTCATTGAAGGAGTGGTGGGTATAATGTTATGGAAACTGAAAGAATTTGAGAGCAGGAGAAGAGAAATACAGCTAGGATCCCTGCCAAGGCTCCATGAAAAGTTTTGCAGTGAGCCTGCAAAGGACCAAGGGGCCCTTTGGGGAGTACATTTGAAGGGAAGAAAGAGTCATTAACTGCCTGGTTACTGAAGAATCAACTAGGAAAGCGCAGAAAGGCTGCATTTTGCATCATGTATGGAAGAATTTGTATGGGCAAAGGCTCTGAGAAGAGGAGCAGAAGGAAAATAAGCAGCTACATCTCCTTTGGTCTATATAAACTCTGTCATGATAGGTGGGGATGGACAAGCACTTTCAAAACTCTTGTAAATCACCAGTTATGGAAACCACAGAGATGCATCTCTTTCCATTATACAGTTCTGTCGTGGTTTAAACCCAGCCACGCAGCACGTTCACTCACTCAACCCCGCTTTCTTGCCCTCCCCTGCTTCCAGAGGGATGGGGAGGAGAATCAAAAGAATGCAATTCCCACAGGTTGAGATAAGAACAGTTTAGTAACTAAGGTATAACACAAATCACTACTGCTACCACCAATAATAATAATGATAAAGGAAATAACAAGGGAAAAGAGTACAGCATCTCACCAACCACCGATAGATAACTCACAACACCCCAACCGAACTGAGTGCTGACCGACCAACTCCTCCAACCACCCCAAGAGAACTAGCCCTTCCGGGTAACTCTNTAGATAACTCACAACACCCCAACCGAACTGAGTGCTGACCGACCAACTCCTCCAACCACCCCAAGAGAACTAGCCCTTCCGGGTAACTCTCAGTTACATCCTGGGCATGATGTGCTATGGTTTAGAATACCTCTTTGGCTAGCTTGGGTCAGGTGTCCTGTCCCTGCTTCCTCCTGCCCCCCCCTCCTCCCTGGCAGAGCATGAGGCTCACAAAGTCCTTGGTCAGAACAAAACATTCAAGCAGTAACTAAAAACACCCCTGCTATCAGTTTTGTTCACAGGTTAAGTCAAAACACAGCACTGCACCAGCTACTAAGGAGGAGAAAAACTGACTGCTATTGTCAGTTTTGTCAGTTTGTGACTTTCTGTCACAGCTGGTGAGTGAGACTACCAGGGGAGGGTCTATGTTAGACCTGTCGTTTGCTAATAGAGATGGACTGGTGGGTGATGTGGAGGTTGGAGGCCACCTGGGGCACAGTGATCATGAAATCGTAGAATTTTCAATACTTAGTGAAATCAGAAGGAACTTCAACAAGACCTTTACCTTGGACTTCCGGAGGGCAGATTTTGACCTGTTTAGGAGGCTCATTCAGAGAGTTTCTTGGGAAATTCCCCTTAAAAACAAAGGAGTTCAGGAAAGATGGGTGTGCCTCAAAACAGAGATCTTGAGGGCACAGGAAAAGTCTGTTCCTGTGTGCCAGAAGATGAGCCGATGAGGCAAGTGTCCAGCCTGGATGGGAAACGAGGCTATGAAGGAACTCAGAAATAAAAAGAAGGTGTATCATCTTTGGAAGGAGGGCAGGGTTTCTCA